>JAACNH010002888.1:0-33918 GCA_019447015.1 Hymenochirus boettgeri
TCTAATGTTACTAGGTAACTGTTATACAGACATTATGGGTAGGGTATAAAGGTTGGACTAGATGGCGTATGTCTTTATTCAACCTTTAATACTATGTTACTATGAAACTGTTATACAGACATTATGGGTAGGGTATAAGGTTGGACTAGATGGACGTATGTCTTTATACAACCTCCAATACTGTGTTACTATGTAACTGTTATACAGACCATTATGGTAGGGTATAAGGTTGGACTAGATGGACGTATGTCTTTATACAACTCCATACTATGTTACTATGTAACTGTTTACAGACATTATGGGTAGGGTATAAAGGTTGGACTAGATGGACTATGTCTTTATACAACCTCCAATACTATGTTACTATGTACCTGTTATACAGACTTATGGGTAGGGTATAAAGGTTGGACTAGATGGACGTATGTCTTTATACAACCTCCAATACTATGTTACTATGTAACTGTTATACAGACATTATGGGTAGGGTATAAAGGTTGGACTAGATGGACGTATGTCTTTATACAACCTCCAATACTATGTTACTATGTAACTGTTATACAGACATTATGGGTAGGTGTATAAGGTTGACTAGATGGACGTATGTCTTTATACAACCTCCAATACTTGTTTACTATGTAACTGTTATGACAGACATTATGGGTAGGGTATAAAGGTTGGACTAGATGGATCGTATGTCTTTATACAACTCTCCAATACTATGTTACTATGTAACTGTTATACAGACATTATGGGTAGGGTATAATGGTTGGACTAGATGGACGTATTGTCTTATACAACCTCCATACTATGTTACTATGTAACTGTTATACAGACATTATGGGTAGGGTATAAAGGTTGGACTAGATGGACGTATGTCTTTATACAACCTCCAATACTATGTTCTATGTAACTGTTATACAGACATTATGGGTAGGGGTATAAATGGTTGGACTAGATGGACGTATGTCTTTATACAACCTCCAATACTATGTTACTATGTTAACTGTTATACAGACATTATGGGTAGGGTATAATGGTTGGACTAGATGGACGTATGTCTTTAATACACCTCCAATACTATGTACTATGTAACTGTTATACAGACAATTATGGGTAGGGTATAAAGGTTGGACTAGATGGACGTATGTCTTTAACAACCTTTAATACTATGTTACTATGTAACTGTTATACAGACATTATGGGTAGGGTATAAGGTTGGACTAGATGGACGTATGTCTTTAATCAACCTTTAATACTATGTTACTATGTAACTGTTATCAGACCTTATGGGTAGGGTATAAAGGTTGGACTAGATGGACGTATGTCTTTATACAACCTCATACTATGTTACTATGTAACTGTTATACAGACATTATGGGTAGGGTTAAAGGTTGGACTAGATGGATGTATGTCTTTACAACCTCCAAATACTATGTTACTATGTAACTGTTATACCGACATTATGGGTAGGGTATAAAGGTTGGACTAGATGGACGTATGTTCTTATACAACCTCCAATACTATGTTACTATGTAACTGTTATACAGACATATGGGTAGGGTATAAGGTTGACTAGATGGACGTATGTCTTTATACACCTCCAATACATGTTACTATGTAACTGTTAACAGACATTATGGGTAGGGTATAAAGGTTGGACTAGATGGACGTATGTCTTTATACAACTCCAATACTATGTTTACTATGTACTGTTTATACAGACATTTATGGGTAGGGTATAAGGTTTGGACTAGATGGACCGTATGTCTTTATACAACTCCAATACTATGTTACTAGTAACTGTTATACGACATTATGGGTAGGGTATAAAGGTTGGACTAGATGGCCGTATGTCTTATACAACCAACCAATACTATGTTACTATGTAACTGTTAGTACAGCATTATGGGTAGGGTATATAGGTTGGACTAGATGAGTATGTCTTTATACACCTCCAATACTATGTTACTATGTAACTGTTATAAGACATTATGGGTAGGGTATAAATGTTGGACTAGATGGACGTATGTCTTTACACCACCAATACTATGTTACTAGTAACTGTTAGAGTAACATTATGGGTAGGGTATAAAGGTGGGACATAACGTTATGTCTTTATACAACCTCCAATACTATTTTACTATGTAACTGTTACAGACATTATGGGTAGTATAAAGGTTGGACTAGATGGACGTATGTCTTTATACAACTCCAATACTTGTTACTATGTACTGTATCAGACATTATGGGTAGGGTATAAAGGTTGGACATATGGACCGTAGTGTCTTTATACAACCTCCAATACATGTTACTATTGTAACTGTTATACAGACATTATGGGTAGGGTATAAAGGTTGGACTAGATGGACTATGTCTTTATACAACCCCATACTATGTTACTATGTAACTGTTATAACATTATGGGTAGGGTATAAAGGTTGGACTAGATGGACGTTGTCTTTATACAAACCTCCAATACTATGTTACTATGTAACTGTTAGTACGACATTATGGGTAGGGTATAAAGGTTGGACTAGATGGACGTATGTCTTATATACACCTCCAATACTATGTTTGCTATTTATATATCCTTTAACCAGAGTGACAATTATCAGTCACATGCTGGTGATTATATAAATCCCCCTGCAGGCCAGTGCATGAGGTTGGAATCTATGGGATAACCAGTTGTGAATCCAATTGTTTTTGTTTCTGTGCATTTCCTCTAAGTTTAATTACTCCTCCCGGAAGTTCTCGCTACACCTCTGAATTTCCATTTTTACGGTCGGACTCTGTAGGTGTTTATGGCCCAGATGGGCTCCTTGACCGTTTCGTGAGGCCGACTGGAGAAGAGAGACACGACTGTGTTTGTAGTGTGAGATGTGATGAGACCCTGTGTTGGAGGAGACGTGAGGAAACACGGAGGTAGTGGGTTAAGACTGTGTGAGAAGACACTGCTGTGTGGAGTGAGATGTGTGAGACGTGGTGGGGTGAGGAGGACGGACTGTAGTAACGTGTGAGACCGACTGTTGTGTGTAAGAGCTTTTGGTGAGTGGGAGACATGGTTGTAGAAGCTGTGTGAGGAGACAACGACTGTGTTGTGTGTTAGTGGGAGACTGTGTGAAGAGACACGTGACTGTGTTTGTGAGTTGGACACTGTGTGAGAGAGACACGGGACTTGTTGTTTGAGTGTGAGAGAGACACGGACTGTTTTGTGAGTGATGAACTTTGTGAGAGAGACCGACTGTGTTTTGTGATGTGAGACTGTGTGAGAGAGACACGGACTGTGTTTGTGAGTGTGAGAGAGACACGGACTGTGTTTGTGAGTGTGAGAGAGACACGGACTGTGTTTGTGAGTGTGAGACTGTGTGAGAGAGACACGGACTGTGTTGTTTTTTTTCAGTATATAATGGTAGCAAAATGGCACATTTTCAGTAATACTGGTAGCAAATGGCATTTTCAGTAAAAATATACTGGTAGCAAACTGCATTTTCAGTATATACTGGTAGCAAACTGGCATTTTCAGTAATACTGGTAGCAAACTGGCCATTTTCAGTAATATAATGGTAGCAAACTGGCATTTTCAGTATAATACTGGTAGCAAACTGGCATTTTTCAGTATATACTGTAAGCAAACTGGCATTTTCAGTAAATACTGGTAGCAAACTGGCATTTTCAGTATATAGTAGAAACTGGGTAGCAAACTGGTCTATTAGTTGCAACGGCAATACTCGTCGTAGTTCAAACTCGGGCATTTCAAGTAATACTGGTAGTATATTCATACTGAACTCTGCAATCGGTTAGATTATGCATCTACATTTGACAAATTTCTTGGTTTCATAGTGAGTAATAATTTAGATTCTGGCATAGCAGTAGATTTAGTATCGTTGGATTTTGTTAATGCTTTTGATAACCGTGCCACACAGGCAATATGTATAATACTGAGGACTTTGGACATGTAATGGCAGAAAGCTGGATGGTTTCTACAAAAACAGGAATGTTAAAGTTTCGGGATTGATACATAAAGTAGAGTGGGAAAGGGTTTGTCCACTGTGAGAACGGTAAAGCTATGGAACTCTTCTTCCAGTGGATGTTGTTATGGCAGGTTCATTGGTCCAGTTTAATAAAAAGCTGGATGAGTTTCTGCCAAACAAGGAATGTTACAAGTTACTGGTATTGATTACATAAAGTAGAGTTGGGGGAACGGGTTTGTCACTGTGAGAACTGGTTAAGACTATGGAACGTGTCTTCGTGGAAGTTGTTATGGCAGGTTCATTGGTCAGTTTAATAAAAAGCTGGATGAGTTTCCAAAACAAGGAATGTTACAAGTTACTGGGATTATACTAAAGTAGAGGTTGGGAAAGGGTTTGTCACTGTGAGAACGGTAAAGCTATGGAACTGTCTTCCAGTTGGAGTTGTTATGGCAGGTTCATTGGTCAGTTTAATAAAAGCTGGATGGTTTCTACAAAAAAGGAATGTTACAAGTTACTGGTGATTGATACATCAAGTAGAGTTGGGAAGGGTTGTCACTGTGAGACGGTAAGCATGGAACTATTTCAGTGGATGTTGTTATGGCAGGTTCATTGGTCATTTAAAAAAGCTGATGGGTTCTACAACAAGGAATGTTACAAGTTACTGTTTGATAATAAGTAGGTTGGGAAAGGGGTTTTTGTCACTGTGAGAACGGTAAAGACTATGGAACTGTCTTCCAGTGGACGTTGTTATGGCAGGTTCATTGGTCAGTTAATTAAAAAGCTGGAGGGTTTCTACAAACAAGGAATGTTACAAGTTACTGGTATTGATAACATAAAGTTAGAGTTGGGAAAGGTTTGTCACTGTGAGAACGGTAAAGCTATGGAACTGTCTTCCAGTGGACGTTGTTATGGCAGGTTTCATTGGTCGTTTAAAAAAAGCTGGATGAGTTTACTACAAACAAGGAATGTTACAAGTTACTGGTATTGATACATAAAGTAGAGTTGGGAAAGGGTTTGTCACTGTGAGAACGGTAAAGCTATGGAACTGTCTTCCAGTTGGACGTTGTTATGGCAGGTTCATTGGTCGTTAAAAAAAGCTGGATGAGTTTCTACAAACAAGAATGTTACAAGTTACTGGTATTGATACATAAAGTAGAGTTGGGAAAGGGTTTTGTCACTGTGAGAACGGTAAAGCTATGGAACTGTCTTCCAGTGGACGTGTTAGGCAGGTTCATTGGTCAGTTTAATAAAAGCTGGATGAGTTTCTACAAACAAGGAATGTTTACAAGTTACGTGGTATTGATACATAAAGTAGAGTTGGGAAAGGGTTTGTCACTGTGAGAACGGTAAAGCTATGGAACTGTCTTCCAGTGGACGTTGTTATGGCAGGTTCATTGGTCAGTTAATAAAAAGCTGGATGAGTTTCTACAAAAAGGAATGTTACAAGTTACTGGGATTGATACATAAAGTAGAGTGTGGGAAAGGGTTTGTCACTGTGAGAACGGTAAAGCTATGGAACTGTCTTCCATTGGACGTGTTGTAATGCAGGTTCACTTGGTCAGTTTAATAATAAAAGCTGGATGGGTTTCTACAAACAAGAATGTTACAAGTTACTGGTATTGATACATAAAGTAGAGTTGGGAAGGGTTTTGTCACTGTGAGAACGGTAAAGCTGTGGAACTGTCTTCCGTGGACGTTGTTATGGCAGGTCATTGGTCAGTTTAATAAAAAGCTGGATGAGTTTCTACAAACAAGGAATGTTACAAGTTACTGGTATTGATACTAAAGTAGAGTTGGGAAAGGGTTTGTCACTGTGAGAACGGTAAAGCTATGGACGTCGTTCCAGTGGACGTTGTTATGGCAGGTTCATTGGTCAGTTTAATAAAAAGTCTGGATGAGTTTCTACAAACAGGAATGTTACAAGTTTACTGGTATTGATACATAAAGTAGAGTGGGAAGGGTTTGGTCACTGTGAGAACGGTAAAGCTATGGAACTGTCTTCCAGTGGACGTTGTTATGGCAGGTTCATTGGTCAGTTTAATAAAAAGCTGGATGAGTTTCTGCAAACAGGAATGTTACAAGTTACTGGTATTGATACATAAAGTAGAGTTGGGAAGGGTTTTTCACTGTGAGAACGGTAAAGCTATGGAACTGTCCTTCCAGTGGACGTTGTTATGGCAGGTTCATTGGTCAGTTTAATAAAAACTGGATGGTTTCTACAAACAAGAATGTTACAAGTTACTGGGATTGATACTAAATAGAGTTGGAAAGGGTTTGTCACTGTGAGAACGGTAAAGCTATGGAACTGTCTTCCAGTGGATGTTGTTATGGCGGTTCATTGGTCAGTTTAATAAAAAGCTGGATGGGTTTCTACAAACAAGGAATGTTACAAGTTACTGGTATTGATACATAAAGTAGAGTTTGGAAAGGGTTTGTCACTGTGAGAACGGTAAAGCTATGGAACTGTTCAGTGGATGTGTTATGGCAGGTTCATTGGTCAGTTTAATAAAAAGCTGGATGTGTTTCTACAAACAAGGAATGTTACAAGTTACTGGATTGATACATTAAGTAGAGTTGGGAAGGGTTTGTCACTGTGAGAACGGTAAAGCTATGGAACTGTCTTCCAGTGGACTGTTATGTTTGCAGTCATTGGTCAGTTTAATAAAAAGCTGGATGAGTTTCGCAAACAAGGAATGTTCAAGTTACTGGTACTGGATACAATAAAGTAGAGTTGGGAAAGGGTTTGTCACGTGAGAATGGTAAAGCTATGGAACTGTCTTCCAGTGGACGTTGTTATGGCAGTTCATTGGTAGTTTAATAAAACGCGGGATGAGTTTCTACAAACAAGGAATGTTACAAGTTACTGTATTGATACATAAAGTAGAGTGGGAAAGGGTTTGTCACGTGAGAAATGGTAAAGATATGGAACTGTCTTCCAGTGACGTTGTTATGGCAGTTCATTGGTCAGTTTAATAAAAAGCTGGCTGAGTTTCTGCAACAAGGAATGTTACAAGTTACTGGTATTGATACATAAGTAGAGTTGGGAAAGGGTTTGTCACTGTGAGAAGAGGTAAGCTATGGAACTGTCTTCCAGTGGACGTTGTTATGGCAGGTTCATTGGTCAGTTTAATAAAAAGCTGGATGAGTTTCTAAAACAAGGAATGTTACAGTTACTGGTATTGATACATAAAGTAGAGTTGGGAAAGGTTTGTCACTGTGAGAACGGTAAAGCTATGGAACGTCTTCCAGTGGACGTTGTTATGGCAGGTTCATTGGTCCGTTTAATAAAAGCTGGATGAGGTTTCTAACCCACAAGGAATGTTTACAAGTTTACTGGTATTGATACATAAAGTAGAGTTGGGAAAGGGTTTTGTCAATTGTGAGAACGGTAAAGCTATGGAATGTCTTCCAGTGGACGTTGTTATGGAGGTTCATTGGTCAGTTAATAAAAGCTGGATGAGTTTCTACAAACAGGAACGTGACCAGTTACTGGATTGATATAAAGTAGAGTTGGGAAAGGGTTGTCATGTGAGAACGGTAAAGGATGGAACTGGTCTTCCAGTTGAGTTGTATAGGGCAGGTTCATTGGTTCAGTTTGTAATAAAAAGCTGGAATTGAGTTTCTACAAACAGGAAATGTACAATGACTACTGGTATTGAATACATAAAGTTAGAGTTGGGAAAGGGTTTGTCATGTGAAGAACGGTAAAGCACGGAACTGTCTTCCAGTGGACGTTGTTTATGGCAAGGTTCATTGGTCAGTTTAATACTAAGCTGGATGTAGTTTCTACAAAACAAGGAATGTTACAAGTTACTGGTATTGATCCTAAAGTAGAAGTTGGAAAGGGTTTGTCACTGTGAGAGAACGGGTAAAGCTATGGAACGTCTTCCATGGACGTTGTTATGGGCGGTTCATTGGTCTTTAATAAAAAGGCTGGATGATTTTTCTACAAACCGGAGGTTACAAGTTAACTGTATTGAACATAAAAGTGGGAACAAAAAAAACAAAAAAAAAAAAACAAAAAATGGGAAAAAAACGGGTTAAAAAAGGGTTTGTCACTGTGACGAACGGTCAAGCTATGGAACTGTCTTCAGTGGACGTTGGTTATGGCAGGCTTCATGGTCAGTTTAATAAAAGCTGGATGAGTTCTACAAAACGAGATGTTACAAGTTATGGGATTTGCTACATAAAGTAGAGTTGGGAAGGGTTTGTCACTGTGAGAACGGTAAGATATGGAAACTGTTTCTTCCAGTGGACGTGTTATGGCAGGTTCAGGTTCAGTTTAATAAAAAGCTGGAAGAGTTTCTACAAACAAGGATGTTACAAGTTACTGGGATTGATACATAAAGTAGAGTGGGGAAAGGGTTTGTCATGTGGAGAAGGTAAAAAGATATGGAACTGTCTTCCAGTGGACGTTGTTATAATGGCAGGTTCATTGGTCCAGTTTTATAAAGCTGGATGAGTTTCACAAGACCAAGGACAGGTTCAGTTACGGTAATTGAACATAAAGTCGAGTTGGGAAAGGGTTTTTTTCACTGTGCAGAACGGTTAAGCTGTGGAACTTCTTCCAGTGGACGTTGTTATGGCAGGTTCATTGGTCTGTTTAATAGAAAGTGATAGTTTCTACAAACAAGGAATGGTTACAAGTATTCTGGTATTGATACATAAAGTAGAGTGTGGGAGGGTTTGTCAACTGTGAAGAAACGGTATAAAGCTATGGACGTCTAGTGGACGTTGTTATGGCAGGTCATGGTCAGTTTAATAAAAACTGGATGAGTTTTTCTGCAACAGGGAATGCTTACAAGTTACTGGTAATTGGATTACCATAAAGTAGATTTGGGAAATGTTTGTCACGTGTGAGAACGGTGAAACGCTATGGAAATGTCTTCCATGGATGTGTTATGCAGGTTGCATTGGTCACGTTTAATAAAAAGATGATGAGTTCCTTGCAAACAGCGGAATGTTTACAAGCTTACTGGTATTGAATACATAAGTAGAGTTGGATAGGGTTTTCCATGTGGAGAACGGTAAACTATGTGAACTGGTCTTCCAGTGGACGTTGTTATGGCAGGTTCATTGGTTCAGTTTTAATAAAAGATGGATGGGTTTCTACAAACAAGGAAGTTACAGTTACTGGGATGGTACATAAAGTAGAGTTGGGAAAGGGTTTTGTCACTGTGAGAACGGTAAAGCTATGGAACTGTCTTCCAGTGGATGTTGTTATGGCAGGGTTCATTGGTCAGTTATAAAAAGCTGGATGTGGTTTCTAACAAACAAGGAATGTTACAAGTTACTCTGGGATGATTACATAAAGTAGAGTGGGAAAGAGTTGTTGTCACGTGAGAACGGTGACAGCATGGAAAGTCTTCATGGATGTTGTTATGGCAGGTTTCATTGGTCAGTTTAAATAAACAAGCTGGATGGGTTTCTACAAACAAGGAAGGTTACAAAGTTACTGGGATGATACTAAAATAGAGTTTGGGAAATGGTTTGTCACTGCTGAGAACGGTAAGTCATGGAACTGTATCTCATGACGTTGTTATGGCAGGTTCATTGGTCAGTTTAATAAAAGCTTGGATGGGTTTCTGCAACAAGGAATGTTAAAGTTACGTACTGATACTCAAATAGAGTT
The DNA here is from genome assembly GCA_019447015.1 of Hymenochirus boettgeri. Lineage (NCBI taxonomy): Eukaryota > Metazoa > Chordata > Amphibia > Anura > Pipidae > Hymenochirus > Hymenochirus boettgeri. The sequence continues at coordinate 9,604 of JAACNH010002888.1, forward strand.
GGGAAGGTTTGTCACTGTGAGAATGGTAAAGCTATGGAACTGTCCTTCCAGTGACGGTTGTTATGGCAGTTCATTGGTCAGTTTAATAAAAACTGGATGAGTTCTACAAAACAAGGAAGTACAAGTTATGTTTGATATCATAAGTTAGTTGGGAAAGGGTTTGTCCACTGTGAGAATGGTAAAGATATGGAACTGCTTCCAGTGGACGTTGTTATGGCAGGTCATTGGTCAGTTTAAATAAAAAGCTGGATGAGTTTCTGCAAACAAGGAATGTTTACAAGTGTACTGGTATTGATACATAAAGTAGAGTTGGGGAAAGGGTTTGTCACTGTGAGAAAAAATGGAAAGCTATGGAAAACTGCTCCGTGGTACGTTGTATGGCAGGTTCATTGTCAGTTTAATAAAAAGCTGGATAGTTTCTACAAACCAGGAATGTTCAAGTTATGGTAATTGATACTAAAGTAGGAGTTGGGAAAGGTTTGCACTGTTGAGAACGGTAAAGCTATGAACTGTCCTTCCAGTGGACGTTGTATGGCAGGTTCATTGGTCGTTAATAAAAAGCTGGTGAGTTTATCAATACAAAATCTGTTACAAAGTATGGTATTGTATTGACATAAAGTAGAGTTGGGAAGGTTTGTCACTGGTAGAAGCGTTTTCAAAGCTATGGAAAACTGTCTTCCAGTGGAACGTGTTATGTGCAAGGGTCATGGTCCGTTTAATAAAAAGACTGGATGATTTTTACAAACAAGGAATGTTACAACAGTTATGGTATTGATACATAAAGTAGAGAGTTGGGAAAAGGGTTTGTCACTGTGAAGAATGGTAAACACGCACTAGGAGACTGTCCTTTCCAGTGGACGTGTGATTTATGGCAGGTCAATGGTCAGTTTAATAAAAAGCTGTGAGATTTCTACAACAAGGACATGTTAACAAGTTACTGCGTATTCGATACATACAGTGAGTTGGGAAAGGGGTTGTCACTGTGAGAACTGGTTAACGCTATGGGAACTGTCTTGTCCAGTGACTTGTTATGGGCAGGTTCAGTGGGTCAGTTAATAAAAAGACTGGATGAGTTTTACAAACAAGAATGGTTACAAGTTACTGGTTGGATACATTAAAGTAAGTTGGGAAAAGGGTTTTGTCCCCGTAGAACGGTAAAGCTAGGAACTGTCTTCAGGCCCGCGTGTGTATGGCAGGTTATGGTCGTTTACTAAAAAGCTGGATGAGTTTCCTGCAAACAAGGGAAGTTTGCAAGTTACTGGTATGATAACATAAAGTAGAGTTTGGAAAGGGTTTGTCCACCTGGTGAGAACGTAGAAAGCTATGGAACTGCTTCCAGTGGAACTGTTTGTTATGGCAGGTTCATTGGGTAGTTTAATAAAAAAAAGCGTGGATGGTTCTACAAAAAGGAGATTACAAGTTACTGGGATGGATACATAAAGTAGAGTTGGGGAAAGGGTTGTCACTGTGAGACGGTAAAAGCTACTGGAACTGTCTTCCAGTGGGTGTGTTGTGGCAGGTCATTGTCAGTTTAATAAAAGCTGGAGGAGTTTCTAAAACAAGGAATGGTTACAGTTATGGGATTGATACGAATAGTAGAGTTGGGAAAGGTTTGTCATGTGAGAACGTTGTTAATAAAGCTATGGAACTGTCTTCCAGTGGACGTGTTATGGCAAGGTTCATGGTCAGTTTAATAAAAGTCTGAAGTAGTTTCTACAAAAAGTGAATTTGCAGTTACTGGTATTGATACATAAGTAGAGTTGGGGAAAGGGTTTTCTCACTGGAGTAACGGTAAAGCTATGGAACTGCTTACAGTGGACGTTTTTTATGCAGGTTCATTGGTCAGTTTTAATTAAAAAGCTGGATGAGTTTCTACAAACAGGGAATGTACCAGTTACTACTGGGATTGATACATAAAGTAGAGTGGGAAAGGTTTGTCACTGTGAGAACGGTACATCTATGGACTGTCTTCCATTGACGTTGTTATGAGGGGTTCATTGGTCAGTTTAATAAAAAGCTGTGAGTTTCTACAAACAAGAATAGTTACAAGTTACTGGTATTGATACATAAAGTAGGTTTGGGAAGTTTGTCACTGTGAGAATGGTTAAGCTATGGAACTGTTTCCAGTGGAGTTTGTTATGGCAGGTTCATTGGTCATTTAATAAAAGCTGAATGAGTTTCTACAAACAAGGAATGTTACAAGTTACTGGTATTGATACATAACAGTAGAGTTGGGAAAGGGTTTGTCACTGTGAGAACGGTAAGCTATGGAACTGTCTTCCAGTGGACGTGTATGGAGGTTCATTGTCAGTTTTAATAAAAAGCTGATGAGTTTCTACAAACAAGGAATGTTACAAGTTTACTGGTATTGATCATAAAGTAGAGTTTGGGAAAGGGTTTGTCACGGGAGGAGGTAAGGAAGCTATGAACTGTCTTACAGTGGACGTTGTTTATGGCAGGTTCATTGTTCAGTTTAATAAAAAGCGAGATGGTCTCTACAAAAAGGAAAATGTTACAAGGTTATGGTATGATCATAAAGTAGAGTTTGGGAAAGGTTTGTCACTTGAGAACGTTGTAAGCTATGGAACTGTCTTCCCAGTGACTTTTTTATGGCAGGTTCAATTGGTCAGTTTAATATAAAGCTGATGAGTTTCTACAAACAAGGAATGTTAGCAAGTTACTGGTTTGGATACATAAGTAGAGTGGGAAGGAAATGTCCCATTGCCACTTGGAGTTATTTGGAGTTAATTCTGGTGGGGTTTTTTTTTGCTCTTTGCAACGGATTCAACCCGTTTAGGAAAATGTGCATATTGCTGAGAATGGTTGGATATATGGACGTATGTCTTTTTCAACCTTTAATACTATGTGACTATGAAACTGTTATCGACATTATGGGTGGGTATAAAGTTGGACTAGATGGACGTAATGTCTTTATACAACTCCAATCTATTGTATAGTGTAACTGTTATACAGACATTATAGGTAGGTATAAAGGTTGGCTAGATGGACGCTGTCTTTATACAACTCCATTACTATGTTACTATGTTAACTGTTATAACCCAGACATTATGGGTAGGTATAAAGATTGGACTAGATGGCGATTGTCTTATACAACCGTCCATACTATGTACTATTGAATGTTAACAGTACATTGGTAGGGTAAAGGGTGGACTAGATGGTACGTAGTGTCTTTATACAACCGTCCAAACTATGTTTACTATGTAACTGTTATACAGACATTATGGTAGGGTATAAGGTTGGACTAGAGACGATGTCTTATACAACCTTTCATACTATGTTACGTATGTAACTGTTTACAGACAGCGGGTAGGGTATAAAGGTGTTGGACTAGATGGATGTAGTCTTTATACAACTCTCCAATTACTATGTTACTATGTAACTGTTATACAGACATATAGGGTAGGATATAAAGGTTGGACTAGATGGACGTAGTCTTTATACAACCTATCCCAATACTATTTTACTATGTAACTGTTAACACATTATGGGTAGGGTATAAAGGTGGACTAGATGGACGTATGGTCGTTATACAACCTTTATACTCTGTTACTATGTAACTGTTTATAACAGACATTAGAGGTAGGGTATAATGGTTGGCTAGCATGGAGTATGTCTTTATACAACTTAATACTATGTTATAGTTAACTGTTATACAGACATTTATGGGTAGGGTATAAAGGTTGGACTAGATGACGGATGTCTTATACAACCTAATATATGTTACTATGTAACTGTTATACAGACATTATGGTATGGTATCAATGGTTGGACTCTAGATGGCTGTATGTCCTTTATACAACCTTTAATCTATGTTTACTATGTACTTTATACAAGAACATTAGGGTAGGGTATAAGATGTTGACTAGATGGACGTTATGTCCTTTAATCACCTTAATACTATTTACTATGTAACTGTTATACAGACATTATGGGGTAGGTATAAATGGTTTGGACTAGATGGACTAAATGTCTTTATACAACCATTTTAATACTATGTTCACTATGTACACTGTTATACATACATTATGGGTAGGGTCTTTAAAGTTGGACTAATTGACGTCTGTCTTTAACAACCTAATACTATGTTCATATGTAACTGTTATACAGACATTATGGGTAGGGTATAAGTGGACTAGATGGACGTATGTCTTTATTCAACCTTTTAATACTATGTACTATAAACTGTTTATAACAGACATGATGGTAGGTAAATGGTTTGACTAGACATGGACGTATGTCTTATACAACCTTTATACTATGTTACTATGTAACTGTTATACAGTACATTATGGGTTAGGGTATAAAGGTTGGACTAGATGGACGTATGTTCCTTTATTCAACCGTTTAACTACTATGTGACTATTGAACTGTTTATACAGTACATATGGGTGGGTAATAATGGTTGGACTAGATGGCGTTATGTCTTATCCAACCTTTACTACTATGTTACTAGTAACTGTTATACAGACTTATGGGTAGGGTATAAAGGTTGGACTAGATGGACGTATGTTCTTTATATTCAACCTTTAATACTATGTACTATGAAACTGTTATACAGACATAGGGTAGGGTATTAGGGTATAATGTTGGACTAGATGGACGTATTTCTTTATACCCTCCAATACTGTGTTTACTATGTAACTGTTATACAGAATATGGGTAGGGTATAAAGGTTGGACTAGATGGACATATGTTCTTATACAACTCCAATACTATGTTACTATGTAACTGTATACAGACATTATGGTAGGGTATAAAGGTTGGACTAGATGGACGTAATGTCTTTATACAACCCCAATACTATGTTACTATGTAACTGTTATACAGAATTATGGGTAGGGTATAAAGGTTGGACTAGATGGACGTATGTCTTTATACAACCTCCAATACTGTGTTACTATGTAACTGTTTATACAGAATATGGGTAGGGTTATAAAGGTTGGACTAGATGGACGTATGTCTTTATACACCTCCAATACTATGTTACTATGTAACTGTTATACAGACATTATGGGTAGGGTTATGGTGGACTAGATGGACGTATGTCTTATACAACCTCCAATACTGTGTTACTATGTACGGTTATGCAGACATTATGGGTAGGTATAAAGGTTGGACTAGATGGATGTATGTCTTTATATCAACTCCAATACTATGTTACTATGTAACTGTTATACAGACATTATGGTAGGGTATAATGGTTGGACTAGATGGACGTATGTCTTTATACAACCTCCAATACTGTGTTACTATGTAACTGTTATACAGACATTAGGGGTAGGGTATAAAGGTTGGACTAGATGGATGTATGTCTTTATACAACCTCCAATACTATGTCTATGTAACTGTTATACAGACATTATGGTAGGGAGAAATGGTTGGACTAGATTGACGTATGTCTTTATACAACCTCCAATACTATGTTACATGTTAACTGTATACAGACATTATGGGTAGGGTATAATGGTTGGACTAGATGGACGTAGTCTTATATACACCTCCAATACTAGTTACTATGTAACTGTTATACAGACAATTATGGGTAGGGTATAAAGAGTTGTGGACTAGATGGAGTATGTCTTTATACAACCTTTAATACTATGTTTACTATGTACTGTTATACAGACATTATGGGATGGGTAAAGGTTGGACTAGATGAGTAGTGTTTTATACAACCTTTAATACTATGATTACTATGTAACTGTATACAGACATTATGGGTAGGGTATAAAGGTTGGACTAGATGGACGTATGTCTTTATAAACTAACACATACTGTGTTACTATGTAACTGTTATACAGACATTATGGGTAGGGTATAAAGGTGGACTAGATGGATGTATGTCTTTATACAACCTCCAAATACTATGTTACTATGTAACTGTTTTCCGACATTATGGGTAGGGTAAAAGGTTTGGACTAGATGGACGTATGTCTTTATACAACCTCCAATACTATGTTTCTATGTAACTGTTATACAGACATTATGGGTAGGGTATAAGGTTGTACTAGATGGACGGTATGTCTTTATACACCTCCAACTACATGTTACTATGTAACTGTTATACAGACATTAGGGTAGGGTATAAAGGTTGGATAGATGGACGTATGTCTTTATACAACCTCCAATACTATGTTTATGTAACGTTTACGACATTATGGTAGGGTATAAGGTGTTGGACTAGATGGACGTATGTCTTTATACAATCTCCAATACTAGTTACTCTGTAACTGTTATACGACATTATGGGTAGGGTATAAAGGTTGGACTAGATGGACGTCATGTCTTTATACAACCACCAATACTATGTTGCTATGTAAACTGTTAGATCGACATTATGGGTAGGGTATATAGGTTGGACTAGATGGACGTATGTCTTATACAACCTCCAATACTATGTTACTATGTAACTGTTATACAGACATTATGGGTAGGGTATAAAGGTTTGGACTAGATGGACGTATGTCTTTATACACCACCAATACTAATGTACTATGTACCTGTTAGATAGAACATTATGGGTAGGGTATAAATGGTGGGACTATATGGACGTTATGTCTTTATACAACCACCAATACTATGTTACTATGTAACGTTATACAGACATTATGGGTATGATAGAAAAGGTTGGACTAGATGGACGTATGTCTTTATACACCTCCAATACTATGTTACTATGTCACTGTTCTACCGACATTATGGGTAGGTATAAAGGTTGGACTATATGGACGTAGTCTTTATACAACCACAATACTATGTTACTATTGTAACTGTTATAAGACATTATGGGTAGGGTATAAAGGTTGGACTAGATGGACGTATGTCTTTATACAACCACCATACTATGTTACTATGTAACTGTTAGATAGAACATTATGGTAGGGTATAAAGGTTGGACTAGATGACGTATGTCCTTATACGAACTCCAATACTATGTGCTATGTAATGTTAGATAGACATTATGGGTAGGGTATAAAGGTTGGACTAGATGGACGTATGTCTTAATACAACCTCCAATACTATGTTGCTATTTATATATCCCTTAACCAGAGTGACAATATCAGTCACATTGCTGGTGATTATATAAATCCCCCTGACAGGCGTGGTGAGGTTGGATATCTATGGGGATAGACCAGGTGAATCCAATATGTTTTGTTTCTTGCATTTTCCTCTATAGTTTATTATCTCCTCCCTGGAGTCTCTGCTACACCTGTGAATTTCCATTTTACGGTCTGGCTCTGTAAGGTTTATGGCCCAGATGGGCTCCTATGACCGGTGTGTGAAAGAGACACAGACTGTGTGTGTGAGTGAGACTGGTGAGAGAGACACGGACTGTGTTTGTGAGTGTGAGACGTGTGAGAGAGAACACGGCTGTGTTTGTGAGGTGGAGACTGTGTGAGAGAGACACGGAGTGTGGTGGTGAGTGTGAGACTGTGTGAGAGAGACACTGACTGTGTTTGTGAGGTGAGGACTGTGTGAGAGAGACACGGACTGGTTTATGAGTGTGAGGAGAGACCGGACTGTGTTGTAGTGTGAGACTGTGTGAGAGAGACACGGACTGTGTTTGTGAGTGTGAGAGAGACACGGACGTGTTTGTGAGTGTGAGAGAGACACGGACTGTGTTTGTGAGTGTGAGACTGTGTGAGAGAGACACGGACTGTGTTGTGTGAGTGGGAGAACTGGTATCAACTGGCACTTTCTTACATACTGGTACAAACTGGCAATTTCATTCATTACATACTGGAACAAACTGACAATTTCACATTACCAAACTGTAACAAATTGACAATTTCATTACATATGGTAGCACCACAATTTTATTATATACTGGTCAACCTGGCAATTTCATTACTCCTGTTCAATACACATGGCAATTTCATTATATACCGGTATCAAACTGACAATTTCATTATCTACTGTAGCAACTGACAATTTCATTATATACTTGGTATCAAACTGGCAATTTATCATATATACTGGTAGCAAACTGAACTTGGTATTAATACTGTAGCAAACTGACAATTTCATTAAAATACTGGTATCACTGCGCCTTTCAATACATACTGGTATCAAACTGGCAATTTCATTCATACTGTATCAACCTGACAATTTCATTTAATACTGGTATCAAACATGGCAATTTCATTACATCACTGGTAGCAAACTGACAATTTCATTATATACTGGTATCAACCTGTCAAGTTCATTACATACTGGGATCACAACTGCAATTTCATACATACTAGGAGCAAACTGACAATTTCATTATATCTGGTATCAACTGGCAATTTCATTACATACTGGTAATCCAACTGACAATTTCTTATATACGTATCAAACTGGCAATTTCATTACATACTTTTATCAAACTGGCAATTTAATTCCTACTGGTATCAAACTGACATTTCAATATACTGTTATCAAACTGACAATTTCATTCATACGGTATCAAATGGCAATCATTACATACTGGTAGCAAACTGACAATTTCATTATATACTGGTATCAAACTGGCAATTTCATTACATACTGGTATCAAACTGGCAATTTCATTACGTACTGGTATCAAACTGACAATTTCATTATATACTGGTAGCAAACTGGCAATTTCATTACATACTGGTATCAAACTGGCAATTTCATTACATACTGGTATCAAACTGGCAATTTCATTACATACTGGTAACAAACTGACAATTTCATTACAAACTGGTAACAAATTGACAATTTCATTACATACTGGTAGCAAACTGACAATTTTATTATATACTGGTATCAAACTGGCAATTTCATTACATACTGGTATCAAACTGGCAATTTCATTATATACCGGTATCAAACTGACAATTTCATTATATACTGGTAGCAAACTGACAATTTCATTATATACTGGTATCAAACTGGCAATTTCAGTATATACTGGTAGCAAACTGACAATTGTATTATATACTAGTAGCAAACTGACAATTTCATTAAATACTGGTATCAAACTGGCAATTTTAATTTATACTAGTAGCAAACTGACAACTTCATTACATACTGGTAGCAAACTGACAATTTCATTATATACTGGTATCAAACTGGCAATTTCAGTATATACTGGTATCAAACTGACAATTTCAGTATATACTGGTATCAAACTGGCAATTTCATTATATACTGGTAGCAAACTGACAATTTCAGTATATACTGGTAGCAAACTGACAATTTCAGTATATACTGGTAGCAAACTGACAATTTTATTATATACTGGTAGCAAACTGACAATTTATTATATACTGGTAGCAAACTGGCTATTTCATTATATACTGGTAGCAAACTAACATTTTCAGTATATACTGGTAGCAAACTGGGAATTTCAGTATATACTGGTAGCAAACTGGCAATTTAATATATACTGGTAGCAAGGTAGCAAACTGGCTTTTTCATATATTACTGGTAGCAACTGGCAATTTTTAATTATAATGGTACAAACTGGCAATTTCACTATATACGGGTAGCAAACTAGACATTTTCAGTATATACTGGTAGCAACTGGCAATTTCAGTATATACTGGTAGCAAACTGGCATTTTCATATATATTGGTAACAAACTGGCAATTCAGTATATACTGGTAGCAACTGGCATTTTTGTTAATACTGTAGCAAACTGGCATTCAGTATACACTGGTACAAACTGTCATTTTCAGTAAATACTGGTAGCAAACTGGCTTTTCAGTAATACTGGTAGCAGACTGGCATTTTTCAGTAAATACGATAGCAAACTATCATTTCAGTATATACTGGTACGAACTGGCAATTTCAGTATATACTGGTAGCAACTGCAATTTAATATATACTGGTAGCAAGGTAGCAACGGGCATTCATTTATACTGGTAGCAAACTACAATTTCATTATACTGGTAGCAAACTAAATTTTCAGTATCTACTGGTACAAACTGCATTTCGTATATATGGTAGCAAACTGGCATTTTCAGTATATACTGGTAGCAAACTGGCAATTTCAGTATATACTGGTAGCAAACTGGCATTTTCAGTATATACTGGTAGCAAACTGGCAATTTCAGTATATACTGGTAGCAAACTGTCATTTTCAGTATATACTGGTAGCAAACTGTCATTTCAGTATACTGTAGCAAACTGACGATGCATTTCATTAAATACTGGTAGCAAACTGGCATTTTCCGTAAATACGTAGCAAACGTGCAACTGACTGGCATTTTCAGTATACTGGTAATGCAAACTGGCATTTTTCATAAGTAGCAATACTGGTAGCAAACTGGCATTTTTTTCAGTAAATCTGGTAGCAAACTGGCATTTTCATTAATACTGGTAGCAACTGGCATTTTCAGTAATACTGGTAGCCAACTGGCATTTCAGTAAATTCGGGTAGCAAACTGGCATTTTTCAGTAAATATACGGTAGCAAACTGGCATTTTTTCAGTAATACTACTGTTAGTCAAACACCTGCATTTCAGTAAATACGGGTGCATTTCATAATACTGGTATCAAACTGGCATTTTCAGTAAATACTGTAGCAAACTGGCATTTTCAGTAAATACTGTTAGCAAACTGGCCATTTTCAGTAATACTGGTAGCAAACTGGCTTTTCAGTAATACTGGTAGCAAATACTCATTTTCGTAAATACTGGTAGCAAACTGGCATTCAGTAAATACTGGTAGCCAACTGGCATTTCAGTAAATCACTGGTAGCAACTGGCATTTTCAGTAAATACTGGTAGCAACTGGCATTTTCAGTAAATACTGGTAGCAAACTGGCATTTTCAGTAAATACTGGTAGCAAACTGCATTTCAGTAATACTGGTAGCAAACTGGCATTTTCGGAATACTGGTAGCAAACTGGCAATTTCAGTATCTGATCCTTTGTTCAGCATATCATTTGACAAATTTCTTGGTTTCATAGTGAGTAATAATTTAGATTCTGGCATAGCAGTAGATTTAGTATGCTTGGATTTTGTTAATGCTTTTGATACCGTGCCACACAGGCAATTAATGTATAATCTGAGGACTTTTGGACATGGTATGGCAGAGCTGGAGGGTTTTTACAAACAGGAATGTTACAGTTACTGGGATGATACTAAAGTAGAGTTGGGAAAGGGTTTGTCACTGTGAGAACGGTAAGGCTATGGACTGTCTTCCTGGATGTTGTTTGGGCAGGTTCATGGTCAGTTTATAAAAAGCTGGATGTTTCGCAAAAGGAATGTTACAAGTTACTGGTATTGATACATAAAGTAGAGTTGGGAAAGGGTTTGTCACTTGAAACGGTAAAGCTATGGAACTGTCTCCAGTGGACGTTGTTATGGCAGGTTCATTGTCAGTTTTAATAAAAGCTGGATGAGTTTCTACAAACAAGGAATGTTACAAGTTACTGGTATTGATACATAAAGTAGAAGTTGGGGAAAGGGTTTGTCACTGTGAGAACGGTAAAGCTATGGAACTGTCTTCCAGTGGACGTTGTTATGGCAGGTTCATTGGTCAGTTTAATAAAAGCTGGATGTTTTTCTACAAACAAGGAATGTTACAAGTTACTGGTATTGATACATAAAGTAGAGTTGGGAAAGGTTTGTCACTGTGAGACGGTAAAGCTGGGAACTGTCTTCCAGTGGACGTTGTTTGGCAGGTTCATTGGTCAGTTTAATAAAAAGCTGGATGTGTTTCTACAAACAAGGAATGTTACAAGTTACTGGTATTGATACATAAAGTAGAGTTGGGAAAGGGTTTGTCACTGTGAGAACGGTAAAGCTATGGAACTGTTTCCAGTGGACGTTGTTATGGCAGGTTCATTGGTCAGTTTAATAAAAAGCTGGATGTTTCTACAAACAAGGATGTTACAAGTTACTGGTATTGATACATAAAGTAATTTGGGAAAGGGTTTTTCACTGTGAGAACGTAAACTATGGAACTGTCTTCCAGTGGACGTTTTTATGGCAGGTTCATTGGTCGGTTTAATAAAAGCTGGATGAGTTTATACAAACAAGGAATGTTACAAGTTACTGGTATTGATACATAAAGTAGAGTTGGGAAAGGGTTTGTCACTGTGAAACGGTAAAGCTATGAAAACTGTCTTCCAGTGGACGTTGTTATGGCAGGTTCATTGGTCAGTTTAATAAAAGCTGGATAGTTTCTACAAACAGAATGTTACAAGTTACGGTATTTATACTAAAGTGAGTTGGGAAAGGGTTTGTCACTGTGAGAACGGTAAAGCTAGGAGACTGTCTTCCAGTGGACGTTGTTATGGCAGTTTCATTGGTCAGTTTAAAAAAAAGCTGGATGAGTTTCTACAAACAAGGAATGTACAAGTTACGTATTGATACATAAAGTAGTTGGGAAAGGGTTTGTCACTGTGAGAACGGTAAAGCTATGGAACTGTCTTCGTCAGGACGTTGTATGGCAGGTTCATTGGTCAGTTTAATAAAAAGCTGGATGAGTTTCTACAACAAGGAATGTTACAGTTACGGGGATTGATACATAAGTAGAGTTTGGAAGGGTTTGTCACTGTGAGAACGGTAAGCTATGGAACTGTCTTCCAGTGGACTTTGTAATGGCAGGTTCATTGGTCAGTTTAATAAAAGCTGGATGAGTTTCTACAAACAGGAATTTACAAGTTACTGGTATGAACATAAAGTAGAGTTGGGAAAGGGTTTTTCACTGTGAGAACGGTAAAGCTTGGAACTGTCTTCCAGTGGACGTTGTTATGGCAGGTTCATGGTCTGTTAAATAAAAGCTGGATGAGTTTCTACAACAAGGAATGTTACAAGTTACTGGTATTGATACATAAAGTAGAGTTGGGAAAGGGTTTGTCACTGTGAGACGGTAAAGCTATGGAACGGTCTTCCAGTGACGTTGTTATGGCAGGTTCATTGGTCAGTTTAATAAAAGCTGGATGAGTTTCTGCAACAGGGAATGTTACAAGTTACTGGTATTGATACATAAGTAGAGTTGGAAAGGGTTTTCACTGTGAGAACGGTAGCTATGGAACTGTCTTCCAGTGGATTTGTTATGGCAGGTTTCATTGGTCAGTTTAATAAAAAGCTGGATGAGTTTCTGCAAACAAGGAATGTTCAAAGTTACTGGTATTGATACATAAAGTAGTTGGGATGGGTTTGTCACTGTGAGAACGGTAAAGCTATGGAACTGTCTTCCAGTGGAGTTGTTATGGCAGGTTCATTGGTCAGTTTAATAAAAGCTGGATGTGTTTCTACAACAAGGAATGTTACAAGTTACTGGGATTGATACATAATTAGAGTTGGGGAAAGGGTTTGTCACTGTGAGAACGGTAAAGCTATGGAACGCTTCCATTGGATGTTGTTAGGGCAGGTTCATTGGTCAGTTTAATAAAAGCTGGATGGGTTTCTACAAACAGGAATGTTACAAGTTACTGGTGATTGATACTAAAGTAGAGTTGGGAAAGGGTTTGTCCGGTGAGAACGGTAAAGCTATGGAACTGTCTTCCGATGTGGATTGTGTTATGGTTCAGGTGTCAGGTTCATTGGTCAGTTTAATAAAACTGGATGGTTTCTACAAACAAGGATGTTACAAGTTCTGGATTGATACATAAATAAGTTGGGAAAGGTTTGTCACTGTGAGAACGGTAAAGCTATGGAACTGTCTTCCAGTGGAGTTGTTATGGCAGGTTCATTGGTCAGTTTAATAAAAAGCTGGATGATTTCTGCAAACAAGGAAGTTACAAGTTACTGGTACTGATACATAAGTAAGTGGGAAAGGGTTTGTCACTGTGAGAATGGTAAAGCTATGGAACTGTCCTTCCAGTGGACGTTGTTATGGCAGGTTCATTGGTCAGTTTTAATAAAACTGGATGAGTTTCTACAAAACAGGAATGTTACAAGTTACTGGTATTGATCATAAAGTAGAGTTGGAAAGGGTTTTGTCACTGTAGAATGGTAAAGCTATGGAACTGTCTTCCTTGGACGTTGTTATGGCAGGTTCATTGTTCAGTTTTAATAAAAGCTGGATGAGTTTTCTGCAAACAAGGAATGTTACAAGTTACTGGTATTGATACATAAGTAGATTTGGGAAAGGGTTTGTCACTGTGGAATGGTAAAGCTATGGAACTGTCTTCCAGTGGACGTTGTTATGGCAGGTTCATTGGTCAGTTTAATAAAAAGCTGGATGAGTTTCTACAAACAAGGAATGTTACAAGTAACTGGTATTGATACATAAATGTAGAGTTGGGAAAGGGTTTGTCACTGTGAGAACGGTAAAGCTATGGAACTGTCTTCCAGTGGAGTTGTTATGGCAGGTTCATTGGTCAGTTTAATAAAAAGCTGGATGAGTTTCTACAAACAAGGAAGTTTACAAGTTACTGGTTTGTACATAAGTAGAGTTGGAGAGGGTTTGTCACTGTGAGAACGGTAAAGCTAGGGAACTGTCTTCCAGTGGACGTTGTTATGGCAGGTTCATTGGTCAGTTAATAAAAAGCTGGATGAGTTTCTCTACAACAAGGAACGTTCAAGTTACTGGATTGATACATAAAGTAGAGTTGGGAAAGGGTTTGTCACGTGAGAACGGTAAAGCTAGTGGAACTGTCTTCCAGTGGACGTTGTTTGGCAGGTTCATTGGTCAGTTTAATAAAAAGCTGGATGAGTTTTCTACAAACAAGGAATGTTACATTTACTGGATTTGATACATAAAGTAGAGTTGGGAAGGTTTGTCCTGTGAGAACGGTAAAGCCACGGAACTGTCTTCCAGTGGACTTTGTTATGGCAGGTTCATTGGTCATTTTAATATAAAGCTGGATGAGTTTCTACAAACAAGGAATGTTACAAGTTACTGGTATTGATCATAAAGTAGAGTTGGAAAGGTGTTTGTCACTGTGAGAACGGTAAAGCTTGAACTGTCTTCCAGTGGACGTTGTTATGGCAGGTTCATTGGTCAGTTTAATAAAAAAGCTGGATGTTTCATACAAACAAGGAATGTTACAAGTTACTGGATTGAATAAAGTAGAGTTGGGAAAGGGTTTGTCACTGTAGAACGGTAAAGCTATGGAACTGTCTTCCATGGACGTTGTTATGGCAGGTCTATCTTGGTCATGTTTATAAAAAGCGGATGAGTTTCTACAAACAAGGAATGTTACAAGTTACTGGGATTGATACATAAAGTAGAGTTGGGAAGGTTTTGTCACTGTGAGAACGGTAAAGCTATGGAACGTGTCTCCAGTGGACGTTGTTATGGCAGGTTCATTGGCTCGTTTAATAAAAAGCTGGATGAGTTTCTACAAACAAGGAATGTTACAAGTACGGGATTGATACATAAAGTAGAGTTGGGAAAAGGGTTTGTCACTGTGAGAACGGTAAAGCTATGGAACTGTCTTCCAGTGGACGTTGTAATAGGCAGTTCATTGGTCAGTTTAATAAAAAACTGGATGAGTTTCTACAACAAGGAATGTACAAGTTACTGGGATTGATACATAAAGTAGAGTTGGGAAAGGGTTTTTCACTGGGTGAACGGTAAAGCTGTGGAACTGTCTTCCAGTGGACGTTGTTATGGCAGGTTCATTGGTCTGTTTAATAAAAGCTGGATGAGTTTCTACAAACAAGGAATTTTACAAGTTACTGGTATTGATACATAAAGTGAGTTGGGAAAGGGGTTTGCCACTGTGAGAACGGTAAAGCTATGGAACGTTTCCAGTGGACGTTGTTTATGGCAGGTTCATTGGTCTGTTTAATAAAAAGCTGGATGAGTTTCTGCAAACAGGAATGTTACAAGTACTGGTATTGATACTAAGTAGATTGGGAAAGGGTTTGTCACTGTGAGAACGGTAAAGCTAGATGACTGTCTTCCAGTGGATGTTGTTATGGCAGGTGCATTGGTCAGTTTAATAAAAGCTGGATGAGTTTCTGCAACAGGAATGTTACAAGTTACTGGTATTGAATACATAAGTAGAGTTGGGATAGGGTTTGTCACTGTGAGAACGGTAAAGCTATGGAACTGTCTTCCAGTGGACTTGTTATGGCAGGTTCATTGGTCAGTTTAATAAAAAGCTGGATGGGTTTCTACAAACAGGAATGTTACAAGTTACTGGATTGATACTAAGGAGAGTTGGGAAAGGGTTTTGTCACTGTGAGAACGGTAAAGCTATGGAACTGTCTTCCAGTGATGTTGTTATGGCAGGTTCATTGTTCATGTTTAATAAAAAGCTGGATGGGTTTCTACAAACAAGGAATGTTACAAGTTCCTGGGATTGATACTAAGTAGATTTGGAAAGTGTTGTCACTGTGAGAACGGTAAAGCTATGAACTGTCTCCAGTGGATGTTGTTATGGCAGGTTCATTGGTCAGTTTAATAAAAGCTGTGGTTTCTACAAACAAGGAATGTTACAAGTTACTGGGATTGATACATAAGTAGAGTTGGGAAAGGGTTTGTCACTGTGAGAACGGTAAAGCTATGGAACGTCTTCCAGTGGACTTGTTATGGCAGTTTCATTGGTCATTTTTAAAAAAGCTGGATGAGTTTCTGCAAACAAGGAATGTTACAAGTTCCTGGTACTGATACATAAGTAGAGTTGGAAAGGGTTTGTCACTGTGAATGGTAAAGCTATGGACTGTCTTCCATTGACGTTGTTATGGCAGGTTCATTGGTCAGTTTAATAAAAAGCTGGATGAGTTTCTACAAACAAGGAATGTTACAAGTTACTGGTATTGATCATAAAGTAGAGTTGGGAAAGGTTGTGTCACTGTGAGAATGGTAACTATGGAACTGTCTTCCAGTGGACGTTTTTATGGCAGGTTCATTGGTCGTTTAATAAAAGCTGGATGTTTCTGCAAACAAGGAATGTTACAATTACTGGTATTGATACATAAAGTAGAGTTGGGAAAGGGTTTGTCACTGTGAGAATGGTAAAGCTATGGAACTGTCTTCCAGTGGACGTTGTATGGCAGGTTCATTGGTCAGTTTAATAAAAAGCTGGATGAGTTTCTCACAAACAAGGATGTTTACAAGTTACTGGTATTGTACATAAAGTAGAGTTGGGAAAGGGTTTGGTCACTGTGAGAACGGTAAAGCTATGGAACTGTCTTCCAGTGGACGTTGTTATGGCAGGTTCATTGGCAGTTTTAATAAAAGCTGGATGATTTCTACAAACAAGGAATGTTACAAGTTACTGGTATTGTACACAATAGTAGTTGGGAAAGGTTTTTGTACGTGTAGAAACGTGAAACATGGAAGGCTGTCTTCCAGTGGACTTGTTATGGATGGCAGGTCATTGGTCAGTTTAATAAAAAGCTAAGTTTTCATCAAACAAGGAATTGTACAGGACGGGTATGATACATAAAGTAGAGTGGAAAGTTGGGTTTGTCAGATGAGAGAATGGTAGAAGTAACTGTAATCGTATGGTGCGTTCCAGTGGACTTGTATGCGAGGTTCATTGGTCAGTTTAAAAAGCTGGATGATTTTCTACCAAGGAATGTTCAAGTACTGGTGAGATACATAAAGTAGATTTGGGAAAGGGTTTGTCACTGTGAGAACGGTAAAGCTATGGAACTGTCTCCATGACGGTGTAGGGCAGTTTCATTGGTCAGTTAATAAAAAGCTGGATGAGTTTCTCACAAACAAGGAATGTACAATTACTGGTATTGATACATAAAGTAGAGTTGGGAAAGGGTTTTCCCCGTGAGAACGGTAAAGCTATGGAACTGTCTTCCAGTGGACGTTGTTATGGAGGTTCATTGGTCAGTTTAATAAAAAGCTGGATGAGTTCTGCAAACAAGGAATGTTGCAAGTTACTGGTATTGATACATAAAGTAGAGTGGGGAGGGTTGTCACTGTGAGAACGGTAAAGCTATGGAACTGCCTTCCAGTGGACGTTGTATGGCAGGTTCATTGGTCAGTTTAATAAAAAGCTGGATGGGTTTCACAAACAAGGAATGTTACAAGTTACTGGGATTGATCAAAAGTAGAGTTGGGAAAGGGTTTGTCACTGTGAGAACGGTAAAGCTATGGAACTGTCTTCCAGTGGATGTTGTTATGGCAGGTTCATTGGTCAGTTAAATAAAAGCTGGAGGAGTTTCTACAAACAGGAAGGTACAAGTTACTGGTATTGATACATAAGTAGAGTTGGGAAAGGGTTTGGTCACTGTGAGAACGGTAGCTATGGAACTGTCTTCCAGTGGACGTTTTTTGCAGGTTCATTGGTCAGTTAATAAAAAGCTGAATGAGTTTCTACAAACAGGAATGTTGCAGTTACTGGTATTGATACATAAAGTAGAGTTGGGAAAGGGTTTTTCACTGTGAGAACGGTAAAGCTATGGAACTGTCTTACAGTGGACGTTGTTATGGCAGGTTCATTGGTCAGTTTAATAAAAAGCTGGATGAGTTTCTACAACAAGGAATGTTCAATTTTACTGGGATTGATACATAAAGTAGAGTTGGGAAAGGGTTTGTCACTGTGAGAACGGTAAATCAGGAACTGTCTTCCGTGGACGTTGTTTATGGCAGGTTCATTGGTCAGTTTAATAAAGCTGGATGAGTTTCTACAAACAAGGAATGTTACAAGTTACTGGTATTGATACATAAAGTAGAGTTGGGAAGGTTTGTCACTGTGGAGTATGGTAAGCTATGAAACTTTCTTCCAGTGGACGTTGTTATGGCAGGTTCATTGGTCAGTTTAATAAAAAGCTGAATGAGTTTCTACAACAAGAATGTTACAAGTTACTGGTTGATACATAGTAGAGTTGGGAAAGGGTTTGTCACTGTGAGAACGGTAAAGCTATGGAACTGTCTTCCAGTGGACGTTGTTATGGCAGGTTCATTGGTCAGTTTAATAAAAGCTGGATGAGTTTCTACAAACAAGGAATGTTACAAGTTACTGGTATTGATACATAAAGTAGAGTTGGGAAAGGGTTTGTCACTGTGAGAACGGTAAAGCTATGAACTGTCTTACAGTGGACTGTTTTATGGCAGGTTCATTGGTCAGTTTAATAAAAGCTGGTGAGTTTCTACAAACAAGGAATGTTACAGTTACGTGTATTGATACATAAGTAGAGTTGGAAAGGGTTTGTCACTGTAGAACGGTAAAGCTATGGAACTGTCTTCCAGTGGACGTTGTTTGGCAGGTTCATTGGTCAGTTTAATATAAAGCTGATGAGTTTCTACAAACAAGGATGTTACAAGTTTACTGGTATTGAACATAAAGTAGAGTTGGGAAAGGAATTTCCCATTGCACTTGGAGTTATATGGGTAATTCTGGTGGGGTTTTTTTTGCTTTGCTAACTGGATCAACAGTTAGGCAGAAAATGTGCATATTGCTGAGAAGTTTGGACTAGAAGGTTGGACATATGTCTTTATTCAAACTTTAATACTATGTTACTATGTAACTGTTAACAGACATTAGGTAGGTATAAAGGTTGGACTAATGACGTATGTCTTATCAACCTCCTACTATGTTACTATGTAACTGTTATACAGACATTATAGGTAGGGTATAAGGTTGGACTAGATGGACGTATGTCTTTATACAACCTCCATAACTATGTTACTATGTAACTGTTATACAGACATTAGGGTAGGTTAAGATTGGACTAGATGGTCGTATGTCTTTATACAACCTCCAATACTAGTTACTATGTAACTGTTATACAGACATTATGGGTAGGGTATAAAGGTTGGACTAGATGGACGTATGTCTTTATACAACCTCCAATACTAGTTTACTATGTAACTGTTATACAGACATTATGGGTAGGGTATAAAGGTTGGACTAGATGGACGTATGTCTTTATACAACCTTTAATATGTTACTATGTAACTGTTATACAGACATTATGGGTAGGGTATAAAGTTGGACTAGATGGATGTAGGTCTTTATACAACCTCCAATCCTATGTTACTATGTAACTGTTATAACAGACATATGGGTAGGATATAAGGTTGGACTAGATGGACGTATGTCTTTATACAACCTCCATACTATGTTACTATGTAAACTGTTATACAACATTATGGGTAGGGTATAAAGGTTGGACTAATGGACGTATGTCTTATACACCCTTTAATACTATGTACTATGTACTGTTATACAGACATTATGGGTAGGGTATAATGGTTGGACTAGAGGGGACGTATGTCTTTAACAACCTTTAAACTATGTTACTATGTAACTGTTATAACGACATTATGGGTAGGGTATAAGGTTGGACTAGATGGACGTATGTCTTTATACAACCTTTAATCTATGTTACTTGTAACTGTTATACGACATTATGGGTAGGGTATAATGGTTGGACTAGATGGACGTATGTCTTTATACAACCTTTAATCATATTTTACTGTAACTGTTTAACAGACATTATGGGTAGGGTATAAAGGTTGGACTAGATGGACGTATGTCTTTAACAACCTTTAATACTATGTTACTATTTAACTGTTAACAGACTTATGGGTAGGGTTAATGGTTGGACTAGATGGACGTATGTCTTTATACAACCTTTAATACTATGTCACATGTAACTGTTATACAGCATTATGGGTAGGGTATAAAGGTTGGACTAGATGGACGTATGTCTTTATAAACCTTTAATACTATGTTACTATGTAACTGTTATACAGACATTATGGGTAGGGTTATAAGGTTGGACAGATGGACGATGTCTTTATTCAACCTTTAATCCTATGTTACTATGAAACGTATACAGACATTATGGGTAGGGTATAATGGTTGGACTAGATGGACTATGTCTTTATACAACCTTAAATACTATGTTACTATGTAACTGTTATACAGACATTATGGGTAGGTTATAAAGTTGGACTAGATGGACGTATGTCTTTATTCAACCTTTAATACTATGTACTATGAAACACTGTTATACAGACATTATGGGTAGGGTAAATGGTTGGACTAGATGGACGTATGTCTTTATCCAACCTTTAATACTATGTTACTATGTAACTGTTATACAGACATTATGGTAGGGTATAGGTTGGACTAGATGGACGTATGTCTTTATTCAACCTTTAATAAATGTGACTATGAAACTGTTATACAGACATTATGGGTAGGGTATATGGTGGGACTAGATGACGTATGTCTTTATACAACCTCCAATACTGTGTTACTATGTACTGTTATACAGACATTATGGGTAGGGTATAAAGTTGGACTAGATGGACATAGTCTTTATACAACCTCCAATACTATGTTACTATGTAACTGTAATACAGACATTTGGGTAGGGTATAAAGGTTGGACAGATGGACGTATGTCTTTATACACCTCCAATACTATGTTACTATGTAACTGTTATACAGACATTATGGGTAGGGTATAAAGGGTTGGCCTAGATGGACGTATGTCTTTATACAACCTCCAATACTGTGTTACTATGTAACTGTTATAACAGACATTATGGGTAGGGTATAAAGGTTGGACTAGATGGACGTATGTCTTTATACACCCTCCAATACTATGTTACTATGTAACTGTTATACAGACATTAGGGGTAGGTATAATGGTTGGACTAGATGGACGTATGCTTTATCAACCCTCCAATACTGTGTTACTATGTAACTGTTATGCAGACATTATGGGTAGGGTAAAAGGTTGGACTAGATGGATTATGTCTTTATACAACCTCCAATATGTTACTATGTAACTGTTATACAGACATTATGGGTAGGGTATAATGTGTACTAGATGGCGTATGTCTTTATACAACCTCCAATACTGTGTTACTATGTAACTGTTATAACAACATTATGGGTAGGGTATAAAGGTTGGACTAGATGGATATATGTCTTTATCACCTCCAATACTATGTTACTATGTAACTGTTATACAGACATTATGGGTAGGGTATAATGGTTGGACTAGATGGACGTATGTCTTTATACAACCTCCAATACTATGTTACTATGTAACTCATTAGTAGGCACAACTATTAACTGTTATACAGACATTAGGGTAGGGTATAATGGTTGGACTAGATGGACGTATGTCTTTATACAACCTCCAATACTATGTTACTATGTAACTGTTTAACAGACATTATGGTAGGGTAATAAGGTTGGATCTAGATGGGATTGTCTTTATACAACCTTTAATACTATGTCTATTTAACTGTTATACAGACATTATGGGTAGGGTAAAAAGTTGGACGAGATGGACTATGTCTTTATACAACCTTAATACTATGTTTACTATGTAACTGTTATACAGACATTATGGGTAGGGTAAAAGGTTGTACTAAATGGACGTATGTCTTTATACAACCTCCAATACTGTGTTACTATGTAACTGTTTCAGACATTATGGGTAGGGTATAAAGGTTGGACTAGATGGATGTATTGTCTTTAAACAACCTCCAATACTATGTTACTATGTAACTGTTATACAGACATATGGGTAGGGTATAAAGGTTGGACTAGATGGACGTATGTCTTTATACAACCTCCAATACTATGTTTCTATGAACTGTTTATACAGACATTATGGGTAGGGTATAAAGGTTGTACTAGATGGACGTATGTCTTTATACAACCTCCAATACTATGTTACTATGTAACTGTATACACGACATTATGGGTAGGGTATAAAGGTTGGACTAGATGGACGTATGTCTTATACAACCTCCAATACTATGTTTCTATGTAACTGTTATACAGACATTATGGGTAGGGTATAAAGGTTGGACTAGATACGTATGTCTTTATACAATCTCCAATACTATGTTACTATGTAACTGTTATACAGACATTATGGGTAGGGTATAAAGGTTGGCACTAATGGACGTATGTCTTTATACAACCACCAATACTATGTTGCTATGTAACTGTTAGATAGCCATTATGGGTAGGGTATATAGTTGGACTAGATGGACGTATGTCTTTATAACAACCTCCAATACTATTTACTATGTAACTGTTATACAGACATTATGGGTAGGGTATAAAGGTTGGACAGAGGGACGTATTCTTTATACAACCACCAATACTATGTTACTATGTAACTGTTAGATAGACATTGTGGTAGGGTATAAAGGTTGGCCTATATGGACGTATGTCTTTTATACAACCACCAATACTATGTTACTATGTAACTGTTATACAGACATTATGGGATATATAAGGTTGGACTAGATGGACGTATGTCTTTATACAACCTCCAATACTATGTTACTAGTAACTGTTATACAGACATTATGGGTAGGGTATAAGGTTGGACTATATGGACGTATGTCTTTATACACAACCATACTATGTTACTATATGTAACTGTTATACAGACATATGGGTAGGGTATAAAGGTTGGACTAGATGGACGTATGTCTTATACAACCACCAAACTATGTTACTATGTAACTGTTAGATAGACTATGGGTAGGGTATAAAGGTTGGATAGATGGACGTATGTCTTTATCAACCTCCAATACTATGTTGCTAGTAACTGTTAGATAGACATTTGGTAGGGTATAAAGGTTGACTAGATGGACGTATGTCTTAATACAACCTCCAATACTATGTTGCTATTTATATATCCCTTTAACCAGAGTGACAATATCAGTCACATTGCTGGTGATTATATAAATCCCCCTGACAGGCAGTGAGTGGAGGTTGGATATCTATGGGGATAGACAGGTGAATCCAATATGTTTTGTTTCTTGTCATTTTCCTCTATAGTTTTATCTCTCCTCCCTGGAGTCTCTGCTACACCTGCTGATTTCCATTTTACTGTCTGGCTCTGTAAGTGTTTATGGCCCAGATGGGGCTCCTATGACTCGGTGTGTGAAAGAGACACAGACTGTGTGTGTGAGTGTGAGACTGTGTGAGAGAGACACGGACTGTGTTTGTGAGTGTGAGACTGTGTGAGAGAGACACGGACTGTGTTTGTGAGTGTGAGACTGTGTGAGAGAGACACGGACTGTGTGTGTGATTGAGCTGTGTGAGAGAGACACTGACTGTGTTGTGAGTGTGAGACTGTGTGAGAGAGACACGACTGTGTTTATGAGTGTGAGAGAGACACGGACTGTGTTTGTGAGTGTGAGACTGTGTGAGAGAGACACGGACTGTGTTTGTGAGTGTGAGAGAGACACGGACTGTGTTTGTGAGTGTGAGAGAGACACGGACTGTGTTTGTGAGTGTGAGACTGTGTGAGAGAGACACGGACTGTGTGTGTGAGTGGGAGAATGTGTGAAGAGACACGGACTGTGTTTGTGAGTGTAACTGTGTAGAGAGACCCGGACTGTGTTTTGGTGATGTGAGAGAGACACTACTGTGTTGTGATGTGACTGTGTGAGAGAGACACGGACTGGTTTGTGAGTG
>JAACNH010002889.1:0-33895 GCA_019447015.1 Hymenochirus boettgeri
GGGGGATATTATGATGCCATAGGGATATGTATGTATTTTACTACTATGACTATGTGTGTGACTTAACCAATTATACTTTGTATTTTCTGATATACCGGTATATCAACTTTTTTGCTAATATTGATGCATTACTTACTCTGTGATGCTGGATGTGTTTTTAAATTGTATGTCTCTTATGTACTAAAGTTGCTCCCATATGTGTATGATAATAAAGGAGTTTTATTTTACTATATACTTAGGTAGTGTGCCCATTTATATCCACTACTGTGCTCTTTGTGTAACCCATTGAATTCGTACACTGCACAAATGAATTCATACACTGGACACATTAAATTCGTACAAAGCACACATAGAATTCAGACACTGCACACATTGAATCCGTACACTGCACACATTGAATCCACTGCACACATTGAATTCAGTCACTGCACACATTGAATCCATACACTGCACACACTGAATCCGTACAATGCACAGGTTGATTCAGACACTGCGCACATTGAATTCAGACACTGCACACACTGAATTCAGGCACTACACACTGAATTCAGGCACTGCGCACTGAATTCAGGCACTGCGCACTGAATTCAGGCCACGGGCACTGAAAATTCAGGGCACTGAGGGCACTGAATTCAGGCACTGGGCCGAATTCAGGGCACTGAAATCCAGCACTCCACACCATTAATTTCTGAAATGCACACATTGAACCAAGGACACTCACACCATCTGAATCCAGGACACTGCACACATTGATCAGACACTGCACACATGAATCCAGACACTCACACATTGAATCCAGACATGCCACACATGTGAATCCAGCACTGCCACACATGAAATCCTACCACGGCACCACATTGAAAATCCTACACTGCACACATGAATTCATTACATTGGACACATTCAAACCACAACTCGACTACAAAGCACACATTTGAATTCGGACAATGCAAACATTGAATTCGGACACTGCACACATTGAATCTGTACACTGCACACGTTGAATTTAGACACAAGCACATGTTGAATTCAGACACGGCACATGTTGAATCCAGACAGGCACACATTGAATTTGTACACTGCACACATTGAATTCATAATCTGCACACATTGAAATTCGTACACTGCACGCATTGAATTCGTACAAAGCAAACATTGAATCAGACACTGCACATTTGAATTCAGACAGGCATATATTGAGTTAGAGTGCACCACCTTGAATCCAGACACTGCACAATTGAATCCAGACATGCACAAATTGGAATCCTACATGCACGATTGATCCAGACACTTGCACCAGTGAATTTAGACACAGGCCCCATTTTTTGTTTTTGAATTCAGACATGCACAGAATGAATTCGGACACTGCACACATTGAATTCGGACAATGCCACCATGAATCCAGACACTGCACAGATTGAATCCAGACATGCACACACATTGAATTCCTACACTGCACACATTGAATTCCTACACTGCACACATGACTCGTACACTTGCACACATTGAATTGTACAAAAGCAAACTTGATTCAGACACTGCAATTATTATGAAATTCGCACAAAGCACAATTGAATTAAGACACTGCACAATGAATTAGATACTGCACAATTGAATTAAGACACGCACACATTTGATTTAGAAATTGCACACATTGAATTCAGACATTGCACACATTGAATTCAGGCACTGCACAGTGAATTCAGGCACGGGCACTTGCATTCAGGCATGGGCCTGAATTCAGGCCACTGCGCACTGAATCAGGCACGGGCACTGAAATTTCAGGCAATGGGCACTGAATTCGGCATGGAACCCACTCTGAAATCAGGCACTGCACACATTTAATTCTGACACTGACCAACATTTAATCATTACTCTGCACACATTTGAATTCGTTACACTGCACAAATTGCATCAGGACCACCGCACACATTGAAAAACAGATGCATGCACACATTGACATTCAGACACTGCACACATGAATCCGTACACGGCACCCATTGAATCCCAGACACTTCACACATTGAAATCCTACACTGCACACATTGAATCTACCAATGCCACATTGAATTCGTACAAAGCACACATCATTAAATTCGCCAATGCACACATTGATCAGTACACTGCACACATTGAATTCATTTACATGGACACATTCAATTCGTACAAAGCCACACATAGAATGCAGGACACTGCACCATTGAATCCGTACACTGACACATTGAATCTTTACACTGCACACATTGAATCCAGACACTGCACACATTAAATTTAGACACAGCCCATGTTGAATTCAGACACTGCAAACCTGACTTGATCCGTTACAGCACGAATGAATCCAGGACACGACATAGTGGAATTCTTACAAAGCACACATTGAATTCAGGACACTGCACACCCGGAATTCAGGCCACTGCACACAATGATCCCCAGACATGCAACACATTGAAATTCGTACACTGCACACAATTGAATT
This sequence comes from Hymenochirus boettgeri, assembly GCA_019447015.1. NCBI lineage: Eukaryota > Metazoa > Chordata > Amphibia > Anura > Pipidae > Hymenochirus > Hymenochirus boettgeri. Next base: position 2,477 of record JAACNH010002889.1, read on the forward strand.
CGTACACTGGACACACATTGAATCCATACACTTGCACGCATGAATTAGGTAACTGCCACAGCATTGAATTCGTCAAAAGCAAACATGAATTCAGACATGCCTGTTGAATTTCAGACAGAGCTATATGAGTTAGAGGCTTGCACACATGAATCCAGTCCACTGACCACATTGAAATCCAGACACTGCACACATGAATCCGACAATGCACACCATTGAATCCATACACTGCACAAATTGAATCCCAGACACTGCACACATTAAATTCAGACACAGCCCATGTTGAATTAAGACACTGCACAGAATAATCCATACACAATGCACAGATTGACTCCAGCACTGCACACATTAAAATTTAGACCACAGCCCATGTTGATGTTGAATTAAGGACACTGCACAGATTGAATCCAGAAATGCACACATTGAATTTAGACACACCCTGTTGAATTATACATGCAAACATTGAATTTGTACACTGCACACATTGAATCCAGACATGCACACATTGAATTCCTACACTGCCACACATTGAATTCATGACACTGCTCACATGAAGTTCCTACACTGCACACATTGAATTCCTACATTGACACATGAATCCGTTACACTGCACACATGAATTGTACAAGCACACATTGAATTCAGGCCACTGCCAATATTGAATTCGTACAAAGACCAATTGAATTAAGACATGAACACATTGAATTAAGACACTGCACACATTGAATTAAGACATTGCACACATTGAATTCAGACATTGCACACAGTGAATTCAGGCACTGCGCACTGAATTCAGGCCACGGCGCACTGAAATTCAGGCACTGCCACTGACTCAGGCACTGCGCATGAATCAGGGCACTGGGCACTGAATCAGCAATGGGCACTTTGAATAAGGGCACTGGGCACTGAATTCAGGACACGGCACTGAATTCAGGCACTGGACCCCACGGAAATCAGGCACTGCACACATTTAATTCGACACTGAAAACATTTAATGTATTACTTGCAACATTGAATTCGATACACTGCACAAATTTGAATTTCAGACACCACACACATTGAAAGCGTGCACTGCACACAGAATTTATACTCTGCCCATGAATTCGTGCACCACACATTGGAAATTCATTACACTGACACATTGAATTCGTACAAAAGCACACATGAATTAAGACAATGCACACATTGAATCGTACACTGCACACATGAATCCAGACACTGCACACATGATTTTTCGAAATTCCTTACTGCAAATTGAAAATCCTAATGCACACATTGGACTTCCTTCACGCACACATTGAATTCGTACAAAGCCCACCACATAGAATTCAGACCTGCACACATGGAAATCCGTACACTGCAACATTGAATCACTGCACACATTGGAATTCAGTCACTGCAACATTGAATCCATACATGCACACAACTGAATCGAGTACAATGCCAGGTTGAATTCAGACACTGCGCACATTGGAATTCAGACACTGCACCACACTGAATTCAGGCAACTACACACTGAATTCAGGCACTGCGCACTGAATTCAGGCACTGCGCACTGAATTCGGCAACTGGCACTGATCAGGCACTGGGCACTGAATTCAGGCACGAAATCAGGCCTCCACACATTTAATTCTGACACTGCACACATGAATCCAGACCCACGCACACATGAATACAGGGACACTGCACACATGAATCCAGGACACGCCACACATGAATCCAGACACTGCACACATGGAATCCAGACACTGCACACATTGAAATCCTACACTGCACACATTGAAATCCTACACTGCACACATTGAATTCATACATTGGACACATTCAATTCGTACAAAGCACCACATTGAATGCGGAAACTGCACCCATGTGAATTCGGACCACTGCCACACATTGGAATTGTCATGCCACGTTGAATTAGACACAGCACATGTTGAATTCAGAAACATGCACATGTTGAATCCATACACTGCCACACATTGAATTGTACAATGCACACATGAATTCATTACTCTGGCACACATTGAATTCGTACACTGCACGCAGTGAATTCGTACCAAAGCAAACTGAATTCAGACATCGCACTTTGAAGTCGACAGAGCATATATTGAGTTTAGAGGCTGCACACATTGAATCCAGACACTGCACACATTGAATCCAGACACTGCACAGATTGAATCCAGACACTGCACACATTGAATTTAGACACAGCCCATGTTGAATTCAGACACTGCACAGAATGAATTCGTACACTGCACACACTTGACTTCGCCACTGCACACATTGAATCCAGACACTGCACAGATTGAATCCAGACACTGCACACATTGAATCCTACACTGCACACCATTGGAATTCCGACCTCCACAATGAATTCCTACACTGCACACATTGATCCGTACACTCACACAATTGAATTCGTACAAAGCACACATTGATCAGACACTGCACATATTGATTCGCACAAAGACACACATGAATTAAGACACTGCACACACATTGATTTCAGACATTGCACAGGATTGACTTCGACATTGCACACAGTGAATTCAGGCACAGCTGCACAGTGAAGAGGCACTGCGCACTGCATTCAGGCCACTGGGCACTGAAATTCAGGCACCTGGCGCACTGAATTCAGGCCACGGGCACTGAATTAGGCACTGCGGCACTGAATTCAGGCACTGAACCCACTGAAATCAGGCACTGCACACTTTAATTCTGGACACTTGAAAATTTAATTCATACGATGACACACATTGAATTGTCCACTGCACACATTGAATTCAGACACCGCACACATTGAAAACGTGCACTGCACACATTTGAATTCATACTCTGCACACATTGAATTTGTGCACGCACACATTGGAATGTTGAATTCGTACAAAACACACATTGAATTCAGACAATGCACACATTGAATCAGACACTGCCACACATAAATTTAGACCACAAGCCCATTGAATTCAAGACACTGCAAACACTGAATCCGTACACTGCACAGAATGAATCCAGACACTGCACATATTGAATTCTTACCAAACACACATGGGGATTCAGACCTGCCACACCCTTGAATTCAGCACTGCACACCACTGAATCCAGACACTGAACACATTGAATCGTACACTGCACACATTGAATTCGTACAATGCACACATGAAGTCATACCACTGCACGCATTGCACGTTACACGTGCACGATGAATTCGTACAAAGAACATGAATTCAGAACACTGCACTGTTTTTTTCTTGATTCAGACAGAGCATATATGAGTTTTAGAGGTGCAACACATGAATCAGACACTGCACACATTGAAATCCGTACACTCACACATTGAATCAGACACTGCACACAGTGAATTTAGACAACGCCATGTTGAAGTTAAGACAATGCACAGAATAAATACGTAAACTGCCCCACGAAAGAATTGAATCGACACTGCAACACATTGATTTAGACACAGCCCATGTTGAATGAAAGGACACTGCCACAGGAATAACCATACACTGCACAGATTGAATCCAGACACTGCACACATTGAATTTAGGACACAGCCCAGTTGAATTCATACAATGCAACACAATTGAATTTGTACACTGCACACATGAATCCAGACACTGACACATTGAATTCCTACACTCACACATTGAATTTCTACAGCTCACATTGAATTCTACACTGCACACATTGAACTCCGTACACTGAACACATTGAATCCGTACACTGCACAAATTGAAGTTGTACAAAGAACACATTGAATTCAGACACGCCACATATTATTGAATTCGTACAAAGCACACATTGAATGAAGACCATGCACACATTGAATTAAGACCATTGCCACACATTGAATAAGATACTGCACACATTGAAATAAGACACTGCCACACATTTGATTTCAGACATTGCACACATTGATTCAGGGACATTGCACACATTGGAATTCAGGAACATGCACAGTGGAATTCAGGCACTGCGCACTGAATTCAGGCATGGGCACTGAATTCAGGCAATGCGCATGATTCAAGCATGGGCACTGAATTCAGGCACTGGGACTGAACAGGCAAGGAAACCCCACTGAAATCAGGCACTGCACACATTTAATTTGACACTAAAACATTTATTCATACTCGGACACATTTGAATTCGTACACTGCACACATTGCATTAGACACCGCCACAACATTGAAAACGTGCACTGCAACACATTGAAGTATTACTCTGCACACATTGAATGTCGTGCACTGACACATTGAATTCGTACAAGCAACACATTGAATTCAGACACTTGCACACATTGAATCCGACACTGCACAAGAATCCAGACACTTCACACATTGAAATCCTCCCTGCACACATTGAAATCCTACACTGCACACATTTGAATTCGTACAAAGAACACATTAAATTCAGACACTGCACACATTGAATCAGTACACTGCACACATTTAATCCTACATTGGACACATTCATTCGTACAAAGCACACATAGAATTCAGACACTGACACACATTGAATCCGTTACACTGCACAACATTGATCTTTACACTGCACAGATTGAATCCAGACACTGACACACAGTGAATTTAGAAACAGCCATGTTGAATTCAGACACTGCAAACACTGAATCCGTACACTGCACAGAAATGAATCCAGACACTGCACATATTGAATTCTTACAAAGCACACATTGAATTCAGACACTTGCACACCCTGAATTCCGGCACTGCACACATTGAATTCGTACACTGCACACATTGAATTCGTTACACTGCACAAATTGAATTCGTACACTGCACACATTGAATTCATACTCTGCACACATTGAATTCATACACTGCACGCATGAATATTCGTTAACCCTGCACGCATTGAATTTGTACAAAGCCAAACATTGAATTCAGACACGCACATGTTTGAATTCAGGACAGAGCATATATTGAGTTTAAGCTGCACACATTGAATCCAGACACTGCACACATGAATCCAGGACACTGCACACATGAACCATTACACTTGCACACATTGAATCCAGACATGCCAACACATGAATTTAGACAAGCCCATGTTGAATTAAGACACTGCACAGAATAAATTCATACACTGCACAGATTGAATCCAGACAATGCCACACATTAAATTTAGACACAGCCCATGTTGAATTAAGACACTGCACAGATTGAATCCCGACAGGCCACAACATTGTTTGAATTTAGACACAGCCCATGTTGAATTCATACACTGCACACATTGAATTTGTACACTGCACACATTGAATCCAGACACTGCACACATTGAATTCCTACACTGCACACATTGAATTCCTACACTGCCAATGAATTCCACACTGCACACATTGAATTCCTACACTGCACACATGAATCCGTACACTGCACACATTGAATTTGTACAAAGCACACATTGAATTCAGACACTGCACATATTGAATTCGTACAAAGCACACATGGAATTAAGACACTGCACACATTGATTACAGGACCACTGCACCTTGAATTCAGACATGCCACACCATTGAATTCAGGGACTATTGCACACAGTGAAAGTGAATTCAGGCACTGCCGCAAGAATTCAGGCACTGCGCACTGAATCAGGCACTGCACACTGAATTCAGGCACTGCGCACTTGTGGAAATTCAGGCTGGCACTGAATTCAGGCACTGGCACTGAATTCAGGCACGGGGCACTGAATTCAGGCACGGGACAGACTGAAATCAGGCACTGCCACACAGTAATTCTGCCACTGAACCACATTTAATTCATACTCTGCACACATTGAATTCGACGTACACTGCCCACATTGAATTCAGACACCAACACATTGGAAAGCGTGCACTGGCACACATGAATTTATACTCTGCACCATGAAGTCGTGCACTGACACATTGAAATTCGTACAAAGCACACATTAAAATTCAGGACACTGCAACCATTGAAATGCAGTACACTGCACACATTGAGTTAATACATTGGACAATTTCAAATTCGTACAAAGCACACATTAAATTCAGGACACTGCACACATTGAATCCGTACACTGCACACATTGAATCTTTACACTGCACAGATTGAATCCAGACACTGCACACATTGAATTTAGAACAGCCATGTTGAATTCAGGACATGCCAGACACTGATCAGTTACACTGCACAGAATGAATTCAGACACTGCAATATGAATTTCAGACAATGCACACATTTGAATTCATACACTGCACACATGATTCATTATTGCTTTGTACAAATGGCAAGTGGGCAGTGTCGGGATTCAATGTGTGCGTGTACGAATTCAGGGTGGTGCTTTGTACGAATCAGGTTTGTGCCGTGTCTGGATCAAGATGTGCAGTGTACGGAATCATTGTGTGCGTGTCTGAATTTCAATGTGTGCTTTGTAACGACTCGTGTGTGGCAGTGTCTGGATTCAAGGGTGCAGTGTATGATTAATTGTGTGCCTTTGTACAAATTCAGAACACTGGCACACAATTGAATCCAGACAATGCACACACTGAAGGTACAAAGCACACATTGAATTCAGACACTGCACACCTGAGTCCGTACACGGCACCAGATTGGACCCAGACAATGCCACATTGAATCCAGACACTGCACCCACATTAAATTCAGAAACTGCACACGTTGATTCTGACACTGCATACATTGAAATACGGACACTGCAAAAAATTAAATCTGTACACTGACACATTGAATTCATACATGCACACATAATTCGTTACAAAGCACACATGAATTCAGCCACTGCACAATTGAATGATCCGTACACTGCCACACATTGAATCCTGTAACTGCCACACATTGATTCGGACACTGCAAACATTGATCGTTCTCTGCACACATGGAATCTGTAACTGCCACAGATGATTCAGGACACGCACATATTGAATTCGTACCAAGCACACCATTGAATTCAGACACTGCACATATTGAATTCGTACAAAGCACACATGAATTCAGACACTGCACACATTGAATTCAGACACTGCACACATTGAATTCAGACACTGCACACATTGAATTCAGACACTGCACACATTGAATTCAGGACACGCCACAACACTGAATAGACACTGCACACACTGAATTCAGGCACTGCACACTGAATTAATACACTGCACACATTGAATCGTACTAAAAGCACACATTGAATTCAGGACACTGACATATGAATTCGTTTACAAAGGAACCAAATGATTGAATTCAGACATAGGCACACATGATTCAGACACTGCAAACCATTGAATTTCAGACACTGCACAACATTGAATTCAGGACACTGCACATTGACTTCAGGAACAATGCACACACTGAATTCAGGCACTGCACACTGAATTAATACACTGCACACATTGAATTCGTACAAAGCACACATGAATTCAGACACTGCCACACATTGAATCCGTACACTGCACACATATAATCCGTAACACCACACATTGAACCAGACACTGCACACATTAAATCCTACACTGCACACATTGAATTCATACATTGGACACATTCAATTTGTACAAAGCACACATTGAATTCGTACACTGCACACATTGAATCAGTAACTGCCACAGATTGAATCCGTATACTGCACAGATTGAATCCGGACACTGAACCACATTGAATTTAGACACAGCACATGTTGAATCAGACACAACACACGTTGAATCCAGACAATGCAACATTAAATTCGAACACTGCACACATTGAATTGATACTCTGCACACATTGAATTCGTACACTGCACAATTGAATTCATACACTGTACACATTGAATCCGTGACACTGCACACATGGAAGTCAGACACTGAACCACATTGAATCCGTACATGCCACATTGAATCCGTAGCACTGCACACATGAATCGTTACACTGCCACACATTGAATTCAACGTGGGCTTGTGTTAAAATTTCAGACATCAAACACTAAATTCCGGACATGCACAGAATGAATGCCAGACAGCACATATTGAATTCTACAAGCACACAATGAATCCAGACACTGCACACATGAATCCAGACACTGCACACATGATAAGACACTGCACACATTGAATCCAGACACTGCACACCGGAATTCGTAAAAGACACATTGAATTCAGCCACTGCACACAATTGAGTCGACACGCCACAGATTGAATCCAGGACACTGCCCACATTGAATTCGTCAAAGCACACATTGAATCCAGGAACTGCACACATTTATTTGTACAAAGCACACATTGAATTCAGACACTGACAATGAATTCAGACACTACACACATTTGAAATTGGTACTCAGCACCATTGAATTCCAGACACTGACACACATTTAATTCAGACACTGCACACGTTGATTCCAGACACTGCATATATTGAATCTGTACATGCACAATTGAATACGTCCACTGCACAGATTTGAATCGTCCACTGCCCACAGATTGAAATCCGTACACTGCACAGATTGGAATCCGTACCACTGCACACATTGAATTCATAACACTTGCCACACATGAATTTCATTACAAAGCACACAGATAATTCAGACACTGACACATGAATCCGTTACACTGCACACTTTGAAATACGTAACTTCACACATGAATTCAACATGGGCTGTGCTAAATTCAGACATTGCAAACACTAAATCCGTACACTGCACAGAATGAATCAAGACACTGCACATTATGAATTCGTTACACAAAAGCAACAAATGATCCAGACCACTGCACACATGGAATCCAGACACTGCACACATTGAATTCGTACAATGCACAAACTGAATCATACTCTGCAACACATTGATCATAACTGACGCATTGAATTAGTTACACTTGCACCCATTGAATCCGTTCACTGCACAAGCATTGAATTCAGACACTGCAACATTGATTACGTACACTGCCACGCTATTGAGCACAATTCCTTTTGCCCTAATCAACACTGCCCACTGAATCCGGTACACTGCACAAGATGAATCTACACGAAACTGCGAAAATACACCACGCATTGTATTCACAAAGCACACATGATCATTTCAGACACTGCCACACATTGAATCCTTGTTACACATGCACCAGATTGAATCCAGGACATGGCATCATTGAATTGTACACAAGCACACATTGAATTCGACACTTGACACATCATCGAACGGCACACCACCTTGCACTACTCACTGCACCACTGTTAGACACACACTGCATTCACCGTCATTGAATCTACTCCCATTGACAATACTGCACAGGATGAATCCAAGCAACTCACTGAATTTGTACAAAAGCACACCATTGAATTCAAGACACTGACAACATACAATTCAGACACTGAACACATTGAATCCGTACACTGCACCAGATTGATTCAGACCCCGCCAACACATGAAAACGTGCACTGGCAAACATTGAATTCATTACTCTGCACAAATTGAAATTTATACACTGCACACATGATTATTCGTATTACATGTCACACTGAATTGATATTTCGTACAATGCTACACATTGAATTTTATACATGCAACTGATTACATGACAGCGGATGGAATCCGTTACAAAAGCACACGAACCATGACATTGATCACTGCATGTCCATCGAACGCCACTGACACACATTGAATCCGGCACACTGCTACACATTGAAAGCCTACACTGCACCACATTGAATTCATACATTGGACCACATTCAATCGTTATCACAGCACCATAGAATTCAGACACTGCACATCATAGAATTCGCTTACATAGCAACATTGCAATTTCTGTACACTGCACACATTGAATCCAGACCGAAGACATGCAATCCGTACCACTGAACACACAGTGAATCCAGACACTGCACAAAGAATTCGTACACTGCACAGATTGAATCCAGACACTGCACACATTGACAATTTCCTTGTACAAAAGAGATTATCAGGGCACCAGTTTAGTAAGTAGGAGTATCATACTATAACTGAGGGTTTTTGGTGCTCCTATCCACCAAACGATATAGAATTACACAAAGGCACAGTATGTGCGATATAACAATGTGGCACACCATCTAGTAATAGTTAAATAAGAAACTCTTTATTATCATACAATAATGGGAGCAACTTTTAGTACATGTTAAGGATTCTATACAACTTTAAAAACCACATACTAGCATGCCACAGTTATGTAGTAATTGCATAAATATGCAGAAATAAGTTGATATACCGGTTATCAGAAAATACAAAGATTAATGGGTTAAGTCACCACGTATATAGTCATAGTAGTAAACATATAATACTTATGGGGAAAGATCAGTAGGAGATAAAACATCCCCTCACTGTTTCTGAGTCAAAATTAAATCTAATTATACAAATATAATACCCAGTAGATGGTAGTACGCAGATATGGGCAGATCCTAACCCCAACAACTCCTCGGTATCCAAACACAATGAAATGAACATACGATACCTGATTACTTGAATTTATAATTATGCTGGCTTATGCAGCTGGGAGCTAGTTTATAAAACGAGAGCAAGGTATATCAGTTCTGTACAAGCAGACTTCGTCCAGTAGCACTAACAACTATGACTAATAACATCCCCTTTATACCCAGTAAAATCCCCCAAAAAACACTCACCACATGTGCAAGTCTAGGTAGGGTATGGCCAGCCAGTAAGGCACATAATGATGACATCATCCTTGTCTGTCCCTCATTCAAACAGCTAGTAACGGTCTTCTTTAGCCCGCTCAGGCAGGAGCTAATCCCATTGTAACCATTGAGGGTGCCCTGGGCTTGAAGCACTGAACTACCTCTCAGTACACTTGCCTATGGTGCTCTCCCAGATCAGCAAAGCTAGGGGGGGGGGGGGGGGGGGGGGGGTGGGGGGGGGGGTTGGGTTTTTCAAAATATGGTTCTAACATTAAGGGTCTACAAGGCCTAGTCTCAGCATTATGAACTTCATTGATCTTCAGACCGGTCCCGTGCATATAGCCATATGCGATACTCGTGTAAACCTACAGAGACCAGACCGCGTCATGCATATTGCAATGTGCGATCCTTATTAATGCTACAAAGGTGAGATCGCTCATGGCATATATAGTGTAAAACAGTCCATGGGTCGGCAATCAGATATTTATACATAAAACCAAACAATACATAAGTGTAAGTATAATAGAATATCTACTGCTGTGGATACTGAAAAATATGTGTTATCATCAAAACAGCACCTAAAATGCTGCTGTACACAGGACATGAACGGTAGAAGAGGGAAGCAAAAAGGCAGTTTATACTATCCCTAGAGCCAACTAGGTAAAAAATAGCACCGATAGTTACTTGCCCTAGATCAGGATATAAACTAAAACCTAGTGTATCCAATAAGCTATACTTAAATATTACAATATTTCATAATAGTCATAATGAATATATACATACACAGTACTCATGTAACTTAAGCATGTAATAATAGTCTCGATTCTATAAGGGACACGTTTGAATCTCCATATGTTATACTTAAGTCTCCACAATCTTCGGAGGAATGTCCATAATTAAACCACAGTTAGTGGATCACAGTCCGTTCCACAAAAGACATATCTAATGGAGACCATACGCAAGTAAGCTAGAATATTCTTCTAGTGCGATCACAGTCTCTATTATCCAAATATCTAAAAAGTGCGTCGTAAGAAGTTCCTTATAAATTCACTGAAGAAGATAAATATTGGACCATGCTTAGAGCTCAAAAATGGATCCATTTACCATGTTCCTAAAGTCAACATCTGTACGATGTCTAAAATGTCTGTAGGTGTATCTAATTGTTTTAAAACACTTTTACTGACAGTCAACCAGCATCTAAACACCATTAATCCCAAATGATTCCAGGTATAAGAAGGGTAAGTAGAAAAACTGTTCTTGCGCTATATAGGAAAATTTTGATAGAACAAACTTACTGCATCAAAGAACCCAGTTTTGAGAGGACCAGCTAGAGCAAACCATACTGCATTGAAGGTCTCAATAATGTCGAATATTCCATGACTCCAGGTGAATCCTGAATAGACCATAGATGGGGCCCAAATGGGTCTGATAGCGCATATCTTTAAGAATCCTTCTTCATCGATATCCAGACAGAAAATTATACAGCCCCACAGTAAAATAATCCACAGGAACCCACGGTCCATATGAAAATGTAAAGGTCCAACAGATCCTAAATGAGATTAAAAAAGCATAGGAGAGAAATAAATGTCCATAGAGGGATGGGGTAGTAAGTCACTGAACAACAACACCAAACCACCCAAATCTCTAAACAATAACTGTGATAAGGCCCATTTTCGTTTAAGTCCTTCAGGTGACATGGTGTCAAGATGAAAAATCCATGGGCCTCCTCTGTAAAAGAAGAGTATCCCAATCACCTCCCTCATTTTTTGTACCACACCTTCAATCCACTTGGCATTTAAGGTTATCGATTTGCCAGTGTGACCTTGAGGGAAATGATCTGCCACCCCGTTGTAATGTGTTTCCCTAGGGGGAATTATCCCGTCTGGTATTTCCTAATATTTGAGAGGTGTGAGCTCAATCTCTTTAACTTTTGCGTTGTTTTTCCCCACATAAAGTAGAGGGCATGAACAGGAAAGCAAATAAACTACCAATTGCTGTTGCAGTTAGAATATTGTTTAACATTAAACCTGTTGGTTTTATCAGAGTTAAAAAAGAACTTGTCTTTTACTCATGAAGGGGCAAAATTTACAACCCCCACATGGGGAAAGTACACCACCAGAGGGTCCTTCCTTCTGACCCTCGGATTACCTTTCAAGGACTGTTACACAGTTATCTGAGATATTTTTATACGTTTAGCCGTCAAGAGGGGGTGAACTGGTATAAGATCTTGAAGTTCACACGGGTCACTTCTCAGAAGTCCCATTTATCGGCAAGTATTTGTCTCAGCTCTCTCGTTGATTGTGAAAACAGTGGTAAACCGTAATGATGAATCTTCCTTCTATGTCTGGGTTTTTAGAGATCATCTGAGTAAGTCCCCTGATACCCCTATGGCTTGATCTAAAAGAGACTTGGATAGTTTCCTCTCACAATCTATTATCCAGATCTTTTCAGCCTAACAAAATCCTTGTGCGGGTACAATTACGCCTAGGCGTAAAAAAACTGTCCTCTAGGGATGCCTTTAATAAGGCCTTGGGTTGTGCACTCCCAAAATGTAATAATGAATTTGTGGATGGGGGGTTCTGTACAGTGGTGGTGATAAATGCTATTGTCAACTATATCCACCCTCACATCCAGAAATTCACAACATAGTCACGAAATTTTATAAGTCAAAAGGATGTTTGTAGTTGTTCTGGTTTAGGTCTCGATAAACTCAATTTAACAATCACTCGAGGCCCATTCCAAATAAAAAAAACACATCCCAATGGTAGCGTCAGCCACATCATCAATATGTGTATTTATATTTAGCCAACGGGGTCCACAAGTGCTACCTCCCTTCCCCAGGGAGGGAGGGGGCGCAATGTGGCGCCATGGCAGTACCTCTCCACCGGTAGATCATAGTTTCATATCAAAGATGAAAAATTTGATGAAGAAGAACCTCAAAATCCTAATGATTACTCGGTTATGACCCACTCTTGTTGGTCCTGATCGAAAGAAAGTATTTGAACCGACTCTAATTCCCGTCTTCGTGTGTAATATTGGGTAAGAGACTCACACTCGCACGTCCAACCAGGGATCCTTTAGGTATAACAACATCCTGATGCATCTAATAAAATCAGAGGTGATATCCCTTATGTATGATTCCAGGGCTCGTGACGTTGCGGTTGTAATTGATAATCCACATATTCACCATAATGGCTCTAAGAGCCCCTCCAATGCCTGAAATAATAGCCTACCTGGTGGTCTAGTGGAGTTCTTGTGAACTTTCGGGAAGGAGATAGAAAGTTAGGGTGTGATTGGATTTTCAGTTATCAAATATTCCATTTCTGTAGCTGATTCAGGCCATTTCTTTCCATCGTCTAAATGCTAAGCAAGCCTTATGGTTTTAGACCATTATTTTGAGACATGTACCTGCTTTGTGATCGGGAGAGCAAATAGGAGGTAATGGGAGGAGTCAGGCTTAGCCACACACCCTGAATAGGTGTTACAATGGGATTAGACTCCGCCCTGTGGGCTAAAGACAGACTAGCTGTGTTGAATGAGAGACACTAAGATATGAGGTCATCATGTATGCGCCTTACTGGCCTGGCCTATACCCATAATAGTTGCAACATGTGGTGAGTGTATTTTGGGATTTACTTGGGTATATAAGGGGATGGTGTTACTAGTGTTGTGTGCTAACGAGAGTCTGGCTTGTACAGACGATACGCTCTAGCCGTTTTTTAACTAGCTCCAGTGCATAGAGGCCAGCATTTTTTCTAAGTATCGTATGCGTGATTACTTTCATTGGTGGTACCTTGGTGGGCTTAGGATCTGCCACATATCTGCGTACTCCTCTCTGGTAGTTTATATTGTTTATGTAGATTTATTTTGATCTCAGAAACCAGTGAGGGGTGTGATACTACGTGGCGTTCCCCATATTTAATGATATTTATGATCCATAGGATATGATGTATTTACTACTATGGACTATGTGTGTGATAACCATATACTTTGTATTTTACTGTATCTAGGTATATCAACTTATTTCTGTAATACTTGATGCATCCACTTACTTTCTGGTGCAGCTGGATGTGTTTTTAAAAATTGTCAATGTCTCCTTCATGTCAAAAGTTGGTCCCATAATGTGTATATAAAAAGGAGTTTTCATTTTACTTATACTACTTAGTTAGGTGTGCCCATTTAATGCGCACTACTGTGCTCTTGTCGTGTAACTACATTGAATTCGTACAATGCACACATGAATTTCACTACCTGGACACATTAAATATCGTACAAAAGCACATAGAATTCAGACTACTGCATCCATTGATATCGCGTCAGCTACATGCACTCTGAATCGCGGCAGCTGCAAATTGAATTCAGTCACTGCACAACTTTGAATCGCATAACTGCACACCACTGAATCGTGTACAATGCAACAGGTGAATTCATGGACTCAAACTGCGCACATTGAATCTCAGACACTTTGCACAACATGAATATTCAGGCACTAAACACATGATTCAGGGCGACTGCAGCGCTACTGATTCAGGCACTGCGCACTATGGATGGGAGATTCAGGGCACTCTTAGGCACTTGAATTCAGGCTGGGCACTGAAATTCAGGCTAACTGGGCAGCTGAATTCACGCTACTGAAATCAGGCATCTCCACACATTAATTCTGACACTGCTACAATTGAAATCCAGAATAACTGCAGCACATTGAATGCGGCGACACTGCACACATTGATCACATGCAGACACTGCACACATAATCCTACAGAACCTTCTGACTAATCCAACAACTGCAGCCATTGAATTCAACATGGAGCACATTCAATTCCGTAGCAAAGCACACTTGAATTCGGACCACTGCACACATGAATTCGGACACTGCCATACATTGAATTCTGGTAGCACTGAACACGTTGAATTAGATCACACAGACATGTTGAATTCAGACATGCACAAGTGCAATCCAGACACTGCACACATTGAATTTGTAGGCACTGCACACCATTGAATTCAATGCCTTGCACACATTGAATTCGTTACACTGCACGCATGAATCGTACAAAGCAAATCATTGAATTCAGACACTGCCTGCCTTTGAATTCAGACAGAGCATATATTGAGTTTAGAGGCAGACTGCCACACAGTGAATCTCAGAACTGCCACACATTGAATCCAGAGCACTGGCACACATTGAATCCGTAAACTGCACGATGAATCAGACAATGCACAGTCATTGAATTTATACACGAAAGCCCATGTTGAATTACCAGACACTGCACAGTAATGAATTCGGTAGAACTGCAGCACCTTGAATTCGTACACTGCACACGATTTGAATCCAGACTCTGCATCAGATTGATGCCAGTACAGGCACACATGAATATATCCTTACACTGCGCACCATTAATTCCTATGCCATAATTCCTAAACTGACGACATTGAATCCTACACTGCCCCAAAGTACGCAGCATCATTGAACTTCGTAACAAAAGCAGCACATTGAATTCAGACACTGCACATATTGAATTCGCACAATAGGCCCACATAGACATGAACATTGCATGATAAGACACGGAATACTTGACACACTTGATTTCAGAGTACATTCGCAAACATTGAATTCAGAGCATTGCACACATTGGAATTCGAGCATGCTGCACAGTGAATTGCAGGCTACTGAAAGCGCACTGAATTCAGGCACTGGCATGTTGGCAGACCCTTGAATTAGGCACTGGGCACTGATTGCAGGCACTATTCGTGGCACTGTGTCGAGTGCATTAGCATGGCCACTTGAACAGGCAGCTGAAACGAAATCAGCGACTGCTGCACACATTTAATTCTGACACTGAAAACATTTAATTCATACTATGCACACATTGAATTTAGTACATGCAGCACTATGCATTTCAGACATACCGCACACATTGAAACGTGCATGCCAGACATTGATTCATACTCCGCACACTATTGCATTTGTGCACTGCACACATTGAATTCGTGAGCAACAACACGCACATGAATTCAGATCAACTGCGTGCAACACATGAATCCGTAACAATGACATTCAGTGAATCCAGACACTTCACACATGCCTGAATCCTCACCTGCAAACACCCATTGAAATCCTAGCATCGTACACCATGAAACTGAATTCGTACAAGCACACATTTAATTCAGACACTGCACCCATTGAATGCAGTACATCAACATGAATTCATACATTGGACGACTTCAATTCGTACCAAGCAACACATAGAATTCAGACAGCTGCCACATTGAATCCGTACCACTGCACCACATTGAATCTTTACACTGCACGAGTTGAATCAGACACTGCATACATAAATTTAGACACATTAGCCCATGTTGACTTCAGAGCACTGCAACACTGAAATCGCGTACACTTCACAGAATGAATTCCAGACCAATGACAGATTGATTCCTTACTGAAAGCACACATTGAATTCAGACGATGCACACCTGAATTCGCAGCGACAGACACTGCACAATTGGAATTCGTTGTTACAATTGATTCATGCACATTGAATTCGTACAGCTGCACACATTGAATTCGTACATCTACACATGCTTCACATAGCAGCGCATGAATTCGTACGACTGCAAGCGATTGAATCTGTACAAAGCACATTGAATTCAGACACTGCACATTGTTGATTCTAGACAGAGGCATTATATTGAGTTTAGAGGCTGCCACACGATTGATCCAGACACTGCAACATTGAATCCAGACTACTGCTACACATTGAATCCTAACCACTTGCTACAACATTGAATCCGACACTGCACACATGATTTAGGTACAAGCGTAGGAGTTATAGCCCATGTTGAATTAGACACTGCGGCAGCAGATAAATCCGTTACTATGCACAGATTGAATCCAGACACCTGCACACAATTAATTTAGACACCGCCCTCTATTGAATTAAGACACTGCACTGATAATGCTACACACTGCACAAAGTGAAGGTCCGGAGACACGCCGCACTTGATTAGATCAGCACACAATGAATATACACGCAGCTCGATTGAATTGTTGCAATTGAATCAGGGGGGGCACACTGCACACATTGATCAAACTGCACACATTGTTCAGACAATGCTACATTGAATCTCTACACTGGCACACATGAATCCTACACTGCACCACATTGGATCAACCTCACAGTTGATCCTCATCTGCAGCACAATTGAATGCTTGGTTACACATTATGTCTAGCAGCAACATTGATTCAGACACTGCACATATTGAATTGCGTACAAAGGCACACATTGAATTAAGACACTGCAAACTTGGCATTAAGACCCTGTGCCAGCCATAATTATCAATTTAGACAGACCGATTGCATGCACAAATTGATTCAGACTATAGGCCAACACAGTGAATTCAGGCACTGCGCACTGAGATCAGGCACTGCGCACTGATTAGGGCACTGGCCACTGATTCAGCACTGCCGCACTGACATTCAGGCATGGGCATGCTCTAGGCCCACCCCCTGGGGGGGCAGAATTCAGGCAGGGCACTGAATTCGAGGCACTGAACTATTTCAGGTCTGCGCCAATCTGCACTGCACACATTTATATTCTGACATGAAAAACATTAATTCATACTTCGCACAACATTGATCGTAGCAGCTGCAGCCACATGCATTTCAGACACCGCACACATTGAAAGCGTCACTGACACCAGTTGAATTATATACGCTGCACACATGTGAATTCGTACGCCACATTGAATTCACAACATGCACACATTAATTCACGTAGCTACTGCACACATTGAATTCCACACTGCACATAATTGAATGCCAGCCACTGTCACACATTGTATCACTACACTGCACACATTGAATCCTACATGCCACATTGAATCTGCGTACAAGCATTGATAATACACGACACAGATCAGTCACTCACCACACTTGAATTCATCATGGCACTACATCAACTAGATTCACAACGGACGACACAGGCATGGCCTGATTAGGATGGTCCTGAAATTGAGTCCATGGCTGTTGAAGTGCACTGCACTGATCAGCACTGAGCAGTGCCCATTTTATTTGTCCTGACCATGATCACCACCTATAGACCTGCACACATTGAATCTTTACACTGTCACCCACATTGAATCCTAGTACACTGCACACATCTGGATTAGGCACACTGAGCCTACATTTGATCACACTCATTGCAACACTGAATCCGTCCACTGCAAACATGAATCCATACATGGACACATTCGAATTCGACAAGCACATCATTGATTCAGGATCACTGCACACATGAATTCAGGACACTGCACCACATGATCTGTACCACTGCACAACTTGAATTCTGACACAGCACAATGTGAATTCGTACACTGTCACATGGTAAATAGACACTGCGACACATTGAAATTCTCATACACTGGACACTCTCGACATTGAATTCGACCTGCACGCATTGAATTTAGTATCAAAGCAAACACTGAATTCAGGACTAACTGCTATGCTTTGAATCAGACAGAGCTATATTGAGAGTTTAGTAGGTGCACACACAAGTTGAATCCAGACACTGGCACACATTGAATTCCATGACACTGCACAACATTGAATCCTACACTGAGCAGCAGTTGAATCCATACATTGCACTACTTAAGTTTTAGACAAGCCCATGTTGAATTAAGACCCTGGTAATCCCGATTAACTTCCAGTAACTCGACGCACACAATTGACACCCGGGATACACTCGTGAAATCAGCTGAATGAATTTGACACACCTGATTGATTCAACATCACAGATGACACTGCACAATTGAATCCAGAGCACGACACATTGATTCCTCTCTGCACACATATGGAATTCCTACACTGGCTCACATTGAATTCTAAACTGGGCACACACTTGTAATCCGTACACTGCACACATTGATCCGTAGCAAAGCACTACATTGAATGTACAACACGCCTATATTGAATCAGACAACATCGCTACATTGAATTCGTCACAGCACCACATTGAAACTTCAGATCTTGCACATATTGATTAGAACATGCACACATTGAATTAATGACAGGATTCAGACTGCCAGGCATCAGATGCGCATGATTCAGGCATTCTGCGCACTGAATCAGCTACTGGTCACCTGAATTCATGCACTGCGCACTGCTAATGGGATGATCAGGCACTGGGCACTATCGTCAATTCAGGTCAACTGGGCACTGATTCATGCCACTGACGCCCTGAATCAGGCTACTGCCATACACATTTAATTCTGACACTGAGGACACATTTAATTCTATACTCTGGGGCACAAAACATTGTATTGTACCTGACACATTGTGGCAATTCAGACACCACACACATATGAAAGACGGGCAACTGCACACATTGATTAACTATGCACAACGATTGAATTTGAGCAGTGTCCCTACATTGAAATTTCTACACTGCAAACACCATTGAATCAGTACAAAGACGCACATTGAATTCCGACAGCTGCACACAAATTTAGCACCACCCATGTAAGTGCCTGTTACACTGACATCTTGACATCATGATGAATCAGACACTGCACATTGAACTTACAACCATTGATTCTGACTACACATGAAACTGCCACGAATTAGCAGCACATGAATCGACATCCACTGATCACACTGCAGCACATTGAATTCCGTACAAGCACACATTGATATTCAGAACACTGCAAACATTGAATCTCTACACTGCACACATTGAAATCGAGCAATAGCACAACATGAATTCAGATCACTGTGTCGACAGCTAATTGTTGAGACTGTCACACATATAGACACTGCACACACTTGAATCCGTAGCAATGCAAAGTGAATTCAGGAGCACTGCCAGCATTGAACTATAGACACAGTCCACATGTTGATTAGACAACTCAATCATGTACCCGACACTGTCGCAATGAATTCTAGACTTCTGCAGCACTTGAATACAGCGCTATGTGATCGACACTGCGGAGAATCTCATACGGCACGATGATCGCATGACATGGTTCATGGATTGGACTGATCAGAAGCCTATCACACTGTACACTTCATCTCACTGCACACATTGAATCAGTACATCACACATTGAATCCAGTACCTCGACACATTGAATCCGACACTGCACACTTGAATCCTCCACGACACTTATGCACTCAACATTGAATCCAGACACTGCACCAGTTGACGACTCTGCACACATTGAATGGACACAAGATCCCAGCACACGATTGAATCCTAGCAAGACTGGCACCATATGATTCAGTACAGAGCACAACATTCAATTAGTACAGCTGCACAATTGAATTAGCCAAGCGTAGTCGACATTTGCCAACACATGAATTCAGACACTGCACACACTAATTCAGATGCACAGTGTTAGCACTGCACTATCAGGTCTGGCATCGATTCTGCGACAGCGCATGTCACATGGTTGAATTCAGCACTGCCACAAACCGAATTCGTCTGACTCCGCTGAACAGCACTGCACATCATTGTAATTTTTACACTGCAACATTGAATTCATATGACTCTGCACACTAACTTGTAAATGCACTCTTCATCGCAACACCCGCACATTAAACTGCACGCAGCACATTGAATTCGGACACAAGTTCGGCACTACCAGCATTGAATTCGGTGACAATGGCATCCTTTGAATTAGACAATTGAGTAAGGCTGCACACATTGAATCCGACACTGCACACACTTGATGAATTCACCAGATTGCAATCTCTGCACGACATTGAAAAATCCGTACAAATGCACAGCATTGAATTCTACAGAACTGCAAAACATTAATTTCATACACAGCCCATGTTGAATTCAGACACTGCACACATTGATTCTCACACTGGACACATGAATTCGTTACACAGCACACATGACTCAGACACTGCACAATTGAATCCAGTACACTGCACACTAATTCTTTAAGTGCCTAATTGAATCCAGACACCTGCACACATTGAATTTACACTAACGCACCACACCTTATGAAGTTCACGTACTTGCAAACACGTCGACTAATGCACAGATTGAATTCCCGGCATATATCTTACAAAGCACACATTGAATTTAGATCTATGCCAGCCTAGAATTAGACGACAACATTGATTGTAACTGGACATTGAATCGTAAGCACAATTGATTGAACTCTGCCACATTGAATAAATTAACTGCACACATAATTAGAACTGCAATTATCAGACATAGCACGATTGAATTCGTGCACGTGATTCCTACGCGTTGCACATTGATTTCGTACAAAGCACAACGATTAATTCAGACATCTGCATGTCAAAGTTGAATCTCACTGCTACCAGAACAGCACTGCACACATCTGAGTTTAAACTAGCTGCACACATTGATAATCCTTGAGCACTGCACACATTGAAATTCCAGTACATGACACACATGAATCGATGAGCACGCACAGCATGAATTCCAGCACACTGCACACATTGAATTTAGCACCCTTTGATTACACTGGACACATGAATCCACGGCCACACATCTTCAGACACACTGCACAAATTGAATCCATGACACTGCACCCATTAAATCTGACATGACAGCCTGTTGAATTCAAGACACTCGCACAGATGTAGCAATACCATGACAGGCCTAACACAATTGGCAGCACGATTCAGATGCCACTAGACACAGGCACCCTGTACTGAATTCAGGCACTGGCCATTCACAATAAATCAGCCCCATTAATTTGATCACTGCACACATTGAATCCATACACTGCACACATTGAATTCCCCACGGCAGACCTGACCACAACTGCTCACGAATTCGCGCACATGAATGCTGCACACATTGAATTCAGATCTACACTGCACACTATCTAACTCGGTCACACTGCGACACATTGACATGACTGCACATCATTGATTCATACACGGGCACATATGAATTCGTACAAAGCACTACATGAATTGAAATGCACAGCACATTGAATGAAGACCTGCACACATTGATCTGACACTGCACAACGTTGAATTTGACACAGCACCATGTTGAATTCAGACACTGCAAATGTTGAATCAGGACACTGCCACATTGAATTGTACACTTGCCACATTGAATTCATACTCTGCACACATTGAATTCGTACACTGCACGCATTGAATTCGTACAAAGCAAACATTGAATTCAGACATCTGCACAGTTGAATTCAGCAGAGCATATAGTGAGTTTAGAGGGCTGAACACATTGAATCCAGACACTTGCACACATTGAATCAGGACAATGCACACATTGAATCCGTACATGCATCAGATTGAACCAGAACACTGCACACATTGAATTTAGACACAGCCCATGTGAATTCAGGACACTGCACAGAAATGGAATTCGTACACTGCACACAGTGAATTCGTACACTGCACACATTGGAATCAGTACATGCCACAGAATTAATTTACACTGACACTACAAGAGATCCACATGCACACATGAATTTCTACACTGCACACATTGAATCTAATCACCATGATCCACTGCACACATTGAATTCAGTTCACTGCCAAACATTGAATCTACAAAGCTACACATTGCAACACGACTACAATGCACAGTGTTGAATTTGCACAGCCACATACATAGACGCACACATTGAATCAGACACACACGTTGAATTCAACATCACACTGATTCAGCCTGCACTACATCCACATTAGGCACGGCACTGAATTCAGGCAACTGGGCACTTGAATTCAGGCACTCTGCGCACTTGATTTCAGGCAAACCCCAAACTGTGGCACTGCAATCAGGCACTGGGCATGAATTCTAGGCACTGACACTGAATTCGGCACTGAACAATTAATATCGACACCTGCAACATTTATATCATCTGCCATAATTGTACACTGCACACATTATCAGCCGCCACATTCGTGCATGACACTGTTCATACACATTGGAAATCAGGACACTGCACACATTGAATTCGACAAACACACATTGAATCCAGAACCCTGCACACATTGAATCCAGGACATGCACACAAGTAAATTAGACACTAGCACACATGTGAATCCAGGACACTGCAACACTGGATGCTAAGACACACTGCCACATGAATGAAACTCCACATGAACGGGACAAGCTGCAATATGAATTCAGACCCAAGCACACATTGAATCAGACACTGGCACACATGAGAATGCAGAGCACGCACACACTGAATCCAGACACTGCACACATTGAAATTCACAGCCATGAATTACAATGAACTTACACATGGAAACATTCGTAAGACAACATATCGGGCACACTGATCGGGACATGCACAAATTGATCATTACACTGCACAGCATTGAATCGTACATGGCACCACGTTGATTGTACAAGCACAGTGATTCAGCCAACTGCACATGGTTGAATCAAACAGATATAGTGACTGCACACATTGAATGTTACACTGCACACATGAATCGTACACTGCACAATGAATTCATTGACTACTGCCACACAGGAATTGCAGCCAGTTGATTAGACACTGCCAGCAGTAAATTTCCCGTACACTGCAATACAGATTGAATTCCAGGACAACTGCACATCTTGCAATTGACGAGCCAGAATGTATAGAGGCACACATTGGAACCAACCACTGAACGATTCAGACAACCACATGACGCCATGCCACAGGATTGAAATCAGACACTGCCACACATTGAATTTAGGACATAAGGACCCATGTTGAATTCAGGACATGCAGCATGAATTGTACACGCACCACATTGAATCCGTACATGCAACATTGAATTCCAGTACACTGCACAGATGCCAGATTCACTAACACTGAACATTAATTCACTCCCACATATCGTACGCAATTGATCATACCACTGCACACAGTGTACATAATGCTACAACACCTACATAATCCAGACACTGCACCATTGAATTCGTACAAAGCCACACATTGAAATTAAACCTGACATATCCCAAAAATGCACACATGAAATTAGGACACTGCCACCCAACATGAATTAAGATACTGCACAACATGAATACACTGCACATGCCGACCAGATGCAACTGCACACATTGAAATTCAGAATGCACAACATTGAATCAGGCACTGCACAGTGAATTCAGGCACGGCGCACTGAATTTCAGGCCACTGGGCACTGACATTTCAGGGCACTGCGCACGGATGAATTCAAGGCACTGGGCACGATTCAGGCACTGGGCATGAAATTCAGGCATGAAAACCCACTGAAATCAGGCACTCGCACACATGTAAATTCTGGACAATCCTGAAAAACATTTAATTCCATGCTTGCCACTTGAATTGGTACACTGCACAATTGCATTCAGACACCGCAACATTGAAAACGTGCCAGCTGACACACATTTTGAATCATACTTGCACCCACCAAACATTGAATTCGGGCACTGAACAATGAAATTCGTTACAAAGCACAATTGAATTCAGCACTGCACACATGAAATCGTTACACTGGAACAACATTGAATCCAGACAACTTCACACATTTAAATCCCAACCACTGGACCACACATTGACATCCTACACGCACACATTGAATTCGTAACAAAGCACACATTAAATTCAGGAATGCAACACAATTGAATCAGTACACTGCCAACATTATCAGTACATTGGACACATTTTCAATTCGTACAAAGCACACAGAGAATTCAGACACTGCAACCATTGACATCCGTACCACTGCACAATTGAATCTTTAACGGCACAGATTGAAACAGACATGCAACATTGAATTTAGGACACAGCCCATGTTGAATTCAGACACGTGCAACAACTGAATCCGTACCACTGCAACAGAATGAATCATGGACACTGACACATATTGAATTCTTTACAAAGCACACATTGAATTAGACACGCCACACCCTTGAATCGGCAGGGCACTTGCCTGACACCACACATTGAATCGACACTGCACAACATGAATTGGACACTGCACCAACATGAATTGTACATGCACACTGAATTAAGAACATTACGTTTCAACTGCACGCATGAATTCGTACATGCACGCATCTTGGAATTTGTACAAAGCAAAACATTGAATTCAGACACTGCCAATGTTGAATCTAGACGAGGCATATATTGATAGAGTGACCTGAATCAGCAGCTGCACACATTGGAACCAGGACACTGCCCAATTGAAATCACGTGCACACATTGACACATGCAACAGGTTGACCAACCCCTCCCAACACTTTTGGCAAACATATTTAGACACCAGCCCATGTTGAGATTAAGACAACTTGCACAGAAAAACCCATACACTGACACAGATTGAATCCCAGACCAACTGCACACATTTAATTTAGGACACAGCCCATGGTTGAATTAAGCACTGCCACAAGATGAAGTCCAAGACACTGCACACATTGAATTTAGACCCAGCCCCAGGTTGAATTAAGTACCACTGAACACATTAATTTGTCTACACTTGCAGCGACATGAATCACATTGACTAACGCACCACATTGAATTTCCTACACTCTACACATGAATTCCTACACTGCCCACATGGAATTCCTTACATGGCACACATTGAAAACACGGCACTGACTCCGACATGGACAATTTGAATTACAAAGCACACATTGAATCGACCGCACATATTGATTAGTAACAAAGCCAAACATTGAATGTAAGACACTTGCCCACATATAGACCGAATTACAGACATGGCACACATTGAATTCAGACATTGCACCGATCAGACTGACCAGAATTCAGGCACTGCGCACTGAATTCAGGCATGACGACCATGAATTAGGCATGGACACTGATTCGGGCCAACTCACTGATTAGGCCACTGCGCAATGAAATTCGCACGGGCACTGAATCAGGCACTGGGCACTGATTCAGGTCATCTGGGCACTGAATTCATGGCATGGACCAGACTGAAAAACAGGCACTCGCACACATTTAATCGAATACACATTGATCAACGGACACGAATATACATGACACATTGAATGAACACATCATGACGTGCACTGCACACTTATTTACTTGCACTGGAATTTGGCACGCCTTGAATTCTATTGCCCACACATTGAATTGTCAAGCACATACGACCACGCCACACCTTGAACTGATACTGCACATTGACCAACATTGCCAGTTAATCCTCTGCACTTAACCTCTGACTTGATGTCTCACTTGACACACATTGAATTCTACCAAAGCACACATTAAATTCAGACACTGCACACATTGAATCAGTACACTGCACACATTGAATTCATACATTGGACACATTCAATTCGTACAAAGCAAAATAGAATTCAGGGACACTGCACACATTGAATCCGTACACATGCACACATTGAATCTTTACACTGCAACAGATTTGACCAGACATGCACACATTGAATTTAGACACAAGCCCAGTGTGATTCAGGACACTGCAGACACTGAATCCGTAACTTAAATGACTGCCAATCTGACACTGCAACACTTTGAATATTATCAGACCATGCCACACATTGATGTCATACCACTGGACACATGAATTCATTGTGTGGCTTTGTACAAATTCAATGCGTGCAGTGTCTGGATTCAAGTGTGCTTGGTTACGAATTCAGGTGTGGTTGCTACGAATTCAGTTGGTTGTGTGCAGGTGGTCTGGATCAATCTGTGCAGTGTACGGACTCATTGTGTGCAGTGTCTGAATTCAATGTGTGCTTTGTACGAATTCAGTGTGTCAGTTGTCTGGATTTCAATTGTGTTGACATGGTGTGCTTGACAATTGACCACTGCAGATAGGACTGCACAACGAATGTAACAACATAATCGACTGCCCAGCGACCACATGATCCAGACACTACATTGAATCCAGACATGCACACATTTCGCCGCACACGGATCTGCAATGCAATACATAAGCCTCACCCAGAATTTGCATGTACACTGCAACACAGTGATCGATACACTGCACACATTGTTGAAAACAACAAATCCAGGACACTGCCAAATTGAATCACTACAAGGCGCAAACATGGCAGTACAATGCACAATGAATTTTCAGCAACTGATCCAGAACATGCACAATTCGGACCCACTGTCTCTGATCCACAACTGACACTTGAATCTGTACACGCACACATTGAATTACATGCACAGAATCTTGAGCCACAATTGAATTCGTACAGCCACACATTGGAATTCGACACTGCCACAATTGAATTGTACACAAAGCACACCATGAATTCAGACACTGTCACACATTGGAACTTCGTCCCCGACCACATGAATTGACATACGTATAGAACTGCCAAATGAATTCACATGCACAGTAGACCATGCAGATCACACTGCCACGAATATAGCACACATTATTCGTACAAAGCACACATTGAATTTCAGGGACCACTGCACATATTGGAATTAGTACAAAGCACAACATGATTCAGGGACACTGCACAACATTGAATTCACCATGACACAATCGGCCACCACATTGAATCAGGAACACTGCAACACCATTGACCGCACCACATAATCAGACACTGCACACACTTGGAATGTCAGGGGACACTGCACACCCATGAATTCAGGGCACTGCACACTGAATATTGGAATAGACACTGCCACACATTTTGGATTCGTTACAAAAGCACACATTGAATTCAGACACTGCACCAATTGAATCCGTACACTGCCACACATATAATCAGTACATGCACACATTGAATCCAGACACTGACACATTGACACCTACACTGCACACATTGAATTCTATACATTGGACACATCAATTTGTACAAAGCACAACATTGAATTCGTACATTGCACACATTGATATCAGTTACACTGCACGATTGAATCCGTTACGCAGATTGAATCCGGCAGAACTTAATCCGGACACCACATTTGAATTTAGACCCAGCACTGTTGGATTGACAGACACAACACACGTGAATTCCAGGACACTGCACACAGTAAATTTCGAAACATGCACACATTGAATTGATATCTCTGCTACACATTGAATCGTACCACTGCACACATTGAATTCATACAATGTACACATATCGAACTGCACCTGTACACTCACACATTGAATTACAGCACATCTGAAACACACTTGCAGAATCCGTTACTAGCACACATTAAATAGCGACACTGCCACACATTGAATCACGTAACACTGCACAATATGAATCAACTGGCTGGCCTTATCCATTTCGTACTAACGTACAGCCAAGAATCAGAATGCCATGATCGACACTGCAACTATGAATTTTCACTAAGAACCAGATGAATCAACACGGCACATCATGCGAATCACAGACAGTCTAGACACACATGTTGAATTCAGAACACTGCAAACGACATTGTACACTGACGCACAGACACTGCACAGACTGAAGTTCTACAAAAGCAAACGTTGAATTCAGAACTTGCACACAATTAGGAGATCACAGTCACCACGCACACACATTGAATTCCAGACAACTGCACACAACATTGAATTCGTAACTGCACAATGAATCGACATGCTGATTATAATGCATGCAGATCGTATGCACACATTAATTTGTACAAAGCACACATTGAATTCAGACACTGCACACATTGAATTCAGACGAGCATGACCACACATTGAGAGAGGTGCACATGAACTCGACATGCACACATTGAAGTCCAGACACTTGCGACACATTGAATCCCTGACATTGTCAACACTGCACACTTGAGTTCCAGGACACGCCATTTGAATCTAGACACTGCACGACAGGTAAATCCAGTACATGCACAGATTGAATCCCAGAACTACACATTAATTGCACGCCATGATGAATACGACACTGCACAGATTGAATCCGTTTACACTGCCACATGGAATTCATACATGCAACACATTGAATCATACAAAGCACACATATAATTCAGACACTGCACCACATTGAATCCGTACACTGCACACATTTGAATCCGTTACACTTACACATTGAATTCAAAGTGGGCTGTGCCTAAATTCAGACACTGCAACACTAAATCCGTACACTGCCACAGAAGGAATCCAGGAACTGCACATATTGAATTCTTACAAAGCACACAAGGAATCCAGACACTGCACACATGGAATCCAGACACTGCACACACATTGAATCGTACATGCACAAAATTGAATTCATAACTCTGCACACCTTGAATTCATTACACTGCCGCATTGAATTCGTACACTGCACACATTGAAATCCGTACACTGAACACATGAATTCAGGACACTGAACACATTGAATCCGGACACTGCCACTCTTATGTGAATCCGTACACTGCCCACATTATTGGAATCCGTACACTGCACAAGATTGAATCCAGACATGCACACATTGAATTCCATTACCACTGCACGCATTGAATTCAGGACAAAAGAACACATTGAATCAACACTGCACACATTGATCCGTATACACTGCACAGATTTGACCAGACACTGCACTCATGCATTTGTACAAAGAACACATTGAATTCAGAATGCCCAACACATTGAATCCGTTACCCACTGCACAGATTGGAATCCAGAACTGCACTCATGAATTTGACAAGCACACATTGATTCAGACACTGACACATTAAATTCAGGACATGCACACAGGAATGTTACATGCAAACATTGCATTAGACCACCGCAACATTGAAAAGTGCACTGCAAAACATCTGAATTAATCTATGCACACATTGAATTTATCACTGCCACACATGAATTCGTACACTGCACACACATTGAATCGTTTACACTGCACACATTGAAGTATACACGCACACATGAATTTATACACGGCACACATGGACTTCGTACAAAGCCACACATTGAATTCAGACACTGCACACACTTGAATCCGTACAATGACCCAATGAATCAAGCACCAATGCATCACATTGAAATCTACAGCACACATGATTCCTACATGTGCGACACATCAATTCGTACAAGCACACATAGAATTCAGACACTGCACACATAGAATTCGTACACTGCACACATTGAATCTGTACATGCACACATTGAATCCAGGCACAGCCACCACGCATGGAATCCGTTACAATGCACACATTGAATCCAGACAATGCCACACATTGAAATTCGTACCACTGACAGAAGTGAATCCAGGGACACTGCACACATTGAATTCGTACAAAAGAGATAAGCATAAAGGGCACCAGTTTAGTAATAGCGTATTCATATATAAGAGGGGTGCTCCTATCACCAAACGATATTGATTAGAATTACACAAAGCGACACAGTAGTGGAGTATTAATATTTTTCCCCATCGGGCGACCAACCCACGCCCACACAGTATACTAGCCTCCTAAATTAAAACTCTGCTTTATTATCATACACATATGGGAAGCAACTTTAGTACATAAGAGACATACAATTAAAAACAACAGCATGCACAGAGTACGTAATGCATCAATATTAGCCAAAATAAGTTGATATACCGGTTATATCAGGAAAATACAAAGAAATGGTTAGTCAACGAATATCATAGTAGTAAAATACATACTATGGGGGAAAGCAGTATGTATAAACACCCCTCACGTTTCTGAGATCAAAATAAATCTAAATGAATTAAGACACTGCACACATTGATTTCAGACATTGCACACATTGATTCAGACATTGCACACATTGAATTCAGGCACTGCACAGTGAATTCAGGCACTGCGCACTGAATTCAGGCACTGGGCACTGAATTCACGCACTGCGCACTGAATTCAGGCACTGGGCACTGAATTCAGGCACTGG
>JAACNH010002890.1:0-11069 GCA_019447015.1 Hymenochirus boettgeri
CTGTAGTTCTGGTTGGTACAGGGATACTATATAATATTGAGAATTACTGGTATTACTACATATACTGTAGTTCTGGTTGGTACAGGGATACTATATAATATTGAGAATTACTGGTATTACTACATATACTGTAGTTCTGGTTGGTTCGGGGATACTATATAATACTGAGAATTACTGGTATTAATACATATACTGTAGTTCTGGTTGGTACAGGAATACTATATAATAGTGAGAATTACTGGTATTAATACATATACTGTAGTTCTGGTGGGTTCGGGGATACTATATAATATTGAGAATTACTGGTATTACTACATATACTGTAGTTCTGGTTGGTACAGGGATACTATATAATACTGAGAATTACTGGTATTAATACATATACTGTAGATCTGGTTGGTACAGGAATACTATATAATATTGAGAATTACTGGTATTAATATATATACTGTAGCTCTGGATTGGTACGGGAATACTATATAATAATTAGAATTACTGGTATTATTACATATACTGTAGTTCTGGTTGGTACAGTGATACTATATAATATTGAGAATTACTGGTATTACTACATATACTGTAGTTCTGGTTGGTACAGGGATACTATTTAATATTAAGAATTACTGGTATTAATATGTATACTGTAGTTCTGGTTGGTACTGGGATACTATATGATATTGAGAATTACTGGTATAAATACATATACTGTAGTTCTGGTTGGTACAGGGATACTATATAATAAGAATTACTGGTATTAATACATATACTGTAGTTCTGGCTGGTACGGGGATACTATATAATAATGAGAATTACTGGTATTAATACATATACTGTAGTTCTGGTTAGTACAGGGATACTATATAATATTGAGAATTACTGGTATTAATACATATACTATAGTTCTAGATAATATTGAGAATTACTGGTATCAACCTATATACTATAGTTCTGATTGATTTAGGGATATTTCCAGTCGTCATTTAGAGTCAGTAAGGCTTTTCTCAGTTTTTTTCCTTCCTCTGGATCAACTGTTAGTTAGCATTAAAGAGTAGGATATAAAGGTTGGACTAGATTCTATGGTTCTATTTCTGTGTAACTGTTAGCCAGGCATTATGGAACTGGATTAACTAGATGGATAGATGTCATTAAACATCTAATACTATACTACTATGTCTGTTAGACAGGGATATAAGGTTGTGGACTAGGATGGACGTATAGGTTCTTCTTAACAACCTCCAATACTATGTTATATATGTAACTGTTTATTACAGAATATGGGTAGGGTTAAAAGGTTGGACTAGATGACGTTATGTCTTTATACAAACGCCCAATAACTATGTTATTCTGTAACTGTTTACATGAACATTAGGGTAGGGTATAAAGTTGGACTAGATGGACGTAGTCTTTATACAACCTCCAATTCTATGTTTTTTGTTACATGTAACTGGTATACAGACCATTATGGGTAGGGTATAAAGGTTGGATAGATGGACGTATGTCTTTATACAACCTCAATAATAGTTACTATGTAACTGTATACAGACATTATGGGTAGGGTATAAAGGTTGGACTAGATGGACGTATGTCTTTATAATAAACCTCCAATACTATGTTACTATGTAACGTTAACAGACATTATGGGTAGGGTATAAAGGTTGGAATAGATGGAGTATGTCTTTATAAACCTCCAATACTATGTTACTTGTAACTGTTATACAGACATTATGGGTAGGGGTATAAAGTTGGACAGATGGACGTATGTCTTTATAACCTCCAATACTATTACTGATGTAACTGTTATACAGACATTATGAGTGGGTATAAAGGTTGGACTAGATGGAGGTGCTTGTCTTTATACACCTCCAATACATGGTTACTGGTGTACTGTTATACAGACATTATGAGTAGGGTATAAAGGTTGGACTAGATGGACGTAGTTTTAACAACCTCCAATGCTATGTTACTGTGTAATGTTATACAGACATTAGTGGTAGGGTATAAAGGTTGGACTAGATGGACGTATGTCTTTTTACAACTCCCAATACTATGTTACTTTGTAACTGTTTACAGACATATGGGTAGGGTATAAAGGTGGTTGGACTATGGACGATTGTCTTTATACAACCTCCAATACTATGTTACTATGTAACTGTATTACAGACATTATGGGTGGGTATAAATTGGCTAGATGGACTATGTCTTTATACACACTCCAATACTATGTTATCTATGTAACTGTTATACAGACATTAGGGTAGGGTATAAGTTGGACTAGATGGACGTATTTCTTTATACAACCTCCAATACTATGTACTATGTAAACGTTATACAGACATTATGGGTAGGGTATAAAGGTTGGACTAGAAGGACGTCTGTCTTTTACAACCTCCAATACTATGTATATGTAACTGTTATACAGACCCCCAATTATGGGTAGGGATAAAGGTTGGACTAGATGGCGTATGCTTTATACAACCTCCAAACTATGTTACTAGGTAACTGTATACAGACATTATGGGTAGGGTATAAAGGTTTGGACTAGATGGCACGATGTCTTTCATACAACCTCCAATACTATGTTCTTATGTAACTGTTATACAGACCTATGGGTAGTGGTATAAAGGTTGGACTAGATGGATATGTCTTTATACAACCCTCCAATACTATTGTTACTATGTACTGTTTACAGACATATGGGTAGGTTATAAAGGTTGGACTAGATGGGAAGTATGTCTTTCTACAACCTCCAATACTATGTTATATGTAACTGTTATACAGAATTATGGGTAGGGTATAAAGGTTGGACTAGATGGACGTATGTCTTTACAACCCCAATACTATGTATTATGATAACTGTTATACAGAAATTTGGGTATGGGTAGGTATAAAGGTTGGACTAGATGGACATATGTCTTTATACAACCCTCCAATACTATGTTACTATGTAACTGTTATACAAACATTATGGGTAGGTAAAAGGTTGGACTAGATGGACTATGTCTTTCTACAATCTCAATACTATGTTTATTAGTTGTAACTGTATACAGGACATTATGGGTTAGGGTATTAAAGGTTGGATAGATGGCGTGTCTTCTACAACTCCCTACTATGTTACTATGTAACTGTATACAGACTATAGTGGTAGGTTTATAAAGGTTGGACTAGACGGACATATGTCTTTATACAACCTCCAATTCTATGGTTACTATGTAAACTGTTATACAGACATATGGGTAGGGTATAAAGGTGGACTGGATGGACGTATGTCTTTCTACAACCTCCAATACTATGTTACTGTGTAACTGTATACAGACATTAGGGTTAGGATATAAAGTTGACTGGATGGACGTATGTCTTTTACAACCTCCAAACTATGTTACTGTGTAACTGTTATACAGACATTATGGGTAGGTATAAGATTGTGGACTAGATGGAGTTATGTCTTTAACCACATGTATTACTTGTTACTATGTAACTGTTATACAGACATTATGGGTAGGGTTATAAAGGTTGGACTAGATGGACGATATCTTTATACAACCTCCAATACTATTGTACTATGGAACTGTATACAGAACATTTGGGTAGGGTATAAAGGTTGGACGGATGGACGTATGTCTTTTACAACCTCCAATACTATGTTAAGTAACTGTTATACAGACATTTATGGGTAGGATATAAAATTGGACTAGATTGACGTATGTCTTTATCAACCTCCAATACTATGTTACTATGTAACTGTTATACAGAAATTATGGGTAGGGATAAAGGTTGACTGATGGACGTATGTCTTTATACAACCTCCATACTGATGTTACTATGTACGTATACAGACATTATGGGTAGGGTATAAAGGTTGGACTAGATGGACGTAGTTCTTTATACAACCTCCAATACATTTACTATGTAACTGTTATACAGACATTATGGGTAGGGTATAAAGGTTGATGAATGGACGTATGTCTTTTACAACCTCCAATACTATGTTACTATGTAAAAGTTATACAGACATTATGGTAGGTATAAAGTTGGACTAGATGGACGTATGTCTTTATACACCTCCATACTATGTTACTATGTAACTGTTATACAGACATTATGGGTAGGATATAAGTGGCACTGGATGGACGTTATGTCTTTATACAACCTCAATACTATGTTAATATGAATGTTTTTACAGACATTATGGGTAGGATATAAAGGTGGACGATGGACGGATGTCTTTATACAAACTCCCAATACTATGTTACTATGTAACTTGTATACAGACATTATGGGAGGATATAAAGGGGGACTGATGGACATATGTCTTCTACAACTCCAAACATGTTATATGTAACTGTATACAGACATATGGTTGGTATAAGGTTGGACTAGATGGACGTATGTCTTTAACAACCTCCAATACTGATTATATGTAACTGTTTATACAGACATTATGGGTAGGGTATAAAGGTTGGACTAGATGGAGTATGTCTTTATACAACCTCCAATACTATGTTACTATGAACTGTTTACAGACATTATGGTGGTAGGGTATAAGGTTGGACTAGATGGACGTTGTTTTATACAACCTCCAATACATATTTTAACTATGTAACGTTATACAGACATTATGGGTAGGGTATAAAGTGGACTAGATAGACGTATGTTTTATACAACCTCCATACTATGTTACTATGGAAACTGTTATACGATAATGGGTTAGGGGCTATAAGGTTGGACTAGATGGACTATGTCTTTCTACAATCTCCAATAATATGTTATATGTAACTGTTATATAGACATTATGGGTTGGATATAAGATTGGACTAATGGACATAGTCTTTATACAACTCCAATACTATGTTACTATGGTAACTGTTATACAGACATTATGGGTAGGGTATAAAGGTTGGGACTAGATGGACGTATCTTTATACAACCTCCAATACTCTGTTACTAGTAACTGTTATACAGACATTAGTGGGTAGGGTATAAAGGTGGACTAGATGGATGTTGGTCTTTATACAACCTCCAATACTATGTTACTATGTAACTGTATACAGACATTATGGGTAGGGTATAAAAGTTGGACTAGATGGACGATGTCTTTATACAACCTCCAATACATGTTACTATGTAACTGTTAGGACAGAATGGGTAGGGTATAAAGGTTGGACTAAGATGGACGTATGTCTTTATACAACCTCCAATACATGGTACTATGTAACTGTTATACAGACATTATGGGTAGGGTTATAAAGGGTTGGACTAGATGGAGTATGTCTTTATACAACTCCATAACTATGTTACTAGTAACGTTATATAGACATTATGGGTAGGGTATAAGATTGGACTAGATGGATGTATGTCTTATACAAACCTCAATACTATGTTACTAGTAACTGTTATACAGACATTATGGGTAGGGTATAAAGGTTGGAGCAGCTAGATGGACGTATGTCTTTAACAACTTCCCATACTAGTTACTATGTAACTGTTATACAGACATTATGGGTAGGGTATAAAGGTTGGACTAGATGGTGTATGTCTTTATACAACCTCCAATACTTTGTTACTATGTAACTGTTATACAGACATTATGGGTAGGGTATAAGGTTGGACTAGATGGATGTGTCTTTATACAACCCCAATACTATGTTACATGTAACTGTGTATACAGACCATTAGGGTAGGGTATAAAGGTTGGACTAGATGGACTATGTCTTTATACAACCCCAATACTATGTTACTATATAACTGGATACAGACATTATGGGTAGGGTTATAAAGGTTGGACTAGATGGAGTATGTCTTATACAATCTCCAATACTATGTTACTATGTAACTGTATACAGACATTATGGGTACGGGTATAAAGGTTGGACTAGATGGCGTATGTGTTATACAACCGCCAATACTATGTTATATGTAACTGTTATACAGACATTATGGGTAGGGTATAAAGGTTGGACTAGAGGACGATATATGTCTTTATACAAACTCCAATACTATGTTACTATGTAACTGTATACAGACATTATGGGGTAGGGTATAAAGGTGGACTAGATGGACGTATGTTTTATACAACCTCCAATACTATGTTACTATGAACTGTTATACAGACATTATGGGTAGGGTTATAAAGGTTGGATAGATGGACGTATGTCTTTACAACCTCAAATACTAGTATATGTAATGTTATACAGACATTATGGGTAGGGTATAAAGGTTTGGATGATGGACATATGTCTTTATACAACCTCCAATACTATGTTTACTATGTAACTGTTATACAGACATTTGGGTAGGGTATAAAGGTGGACTAGATGGACGTAGTCTTTATACAACCTCCAATACTATGTTACTATGTAACTGTTATACAGACATTATGGTGTAGGGTATAAAGGTGGACTAGATGGACGTATGTCTTTATACAACGCCAATATGTTACTATGTAACTGTTATACAGACATTATGGTAGGGTATAAAGGTTGGACAGATGGACGTATTCTTTATACAACCTCCAATACTATGTTACTATGTACTGTATACAGACATTATGGGTAGGGTATAAAGGTCGGACTAGATGAGTATGTTTTAAAACCTCCAATACTATGTTACTATGTAAAACTGTTATCAGACATATGGGTAGGGTATAAGGTTGGACTAGATGGAGTATGTCTTTTACAACCTCCAATACATGTTACTATGTAACTGTTATACAGACATTAGGGTGGGGATAGTAAAGGGGACTAGATGGACGTATGTCTTTATACAACCTCCAATGACTATGTTACTATGTAACTGTTTACAGACATTATTGGGTAGGGTATAAAGGTTTGGACTGCTAGATGACGTATGTCTTTATACAACCTCCAATACTATGTTACTATGTAACTGTTATACAGACATTATGGGTAGGGGTATAAAGGTTGGACTAGATGGACAGTATGTCTTTATACAACCTCAATTACTATGGTTACTATGTAACGTTATACAGACATTATGGGTAGGTATAAAGGGTTGGATTAGATGGACGTATGTCTTTCTACAATCTCCTATACTATGTGTACATATGTAATGTTATACAGACATTATGGGTAGGGTATAAAGATTGGGACTACATGGGACATATGTCTTATACAACCTCCAATACTATGTTACTATGTAACTGTTTATATAGGACATTATGTAGGTAGGGTTTATAAAGGTTGGACTAGTGGACGTATGTGTTTCTACAACTCCTATACTATGTTACTATGTAATGTTATACAGACATTATGGGATAGGGTATAAAGGATTGGACTACATGGAACATATGTCTTTATACAACCTCCAATACTATGTACTAATGTAACGTTATACGACATTATGGGGTAGGGATTAAAGGTTGGACTAGTGAGGGGACATATTGTCTTTTACAACCTCCTATACTATGTTACTATGTAACTGGTTATACAGACATTATGGTAGGGTATAAGATTGCGACTACATGGCAATATGTTTTATACAACCTCAATACTATGTTACTATGTAACTGTATATAGTACATTAGGGGTTGGGTTAAAGGTTGGACTAGATGGACGTAGTCTTTCTACAATCTCCTATACTATGTGTACTGTGTAACTGTTATACAGACCAATTATCGGTTATGGGTTTATAAAAGGTTGGACTAGATGGAGCGTATATCTTTATACAACCTCCATATATGTTACTATGTAACTGTTTACAGACATTATAGGTAGGGTAGAACAGTTGGACTAGATGGACGTATGTCTTTAGACAACCTCCAATACTAGTTACTATGTTAAACTGTTATACAGGACATTATGGGTAGGGTATAAGGTTGGACTAGTGGACGTATGTCTTTATTACAATCTCCAATACTATGTTACATTGTAATGTTATACAGACATTAGGGTAGGGTAAAGGTTGGACTAGCGGACGCATGTCTTTATACAACCTCCAATACTATGTTACTATGTAACTGTTATACAGACATTATAGGTAGGGTTATAAAGGTTGGACTAGATGGAGTATGTCTGTATACAACCTCCAAACTAGTACTATGTAACGTTATACGACATTATGGTAGGGTATAAACGGTTGGATAGTGGACGTATGTCTTTTTACAACCTCCAATACTATGTTACGATGTAAATGTTATAACAGACATTATGGGTAGGGTT
Source organism: Hymenochirus boettgeri (assembly GCA_019447015.1). Classification (NCBI taxonomy): domain Eukaryota; kingdom Metazoa; phylum Chordata; class Amphibia; order Anura; family Pipidae; genus Hymenochirus; species Hymenochirus boettgeri. Next base: position 8,175 of record JAACNH010002890.1, read on the forward strand.
TATAAAGTTGGGACTAGATGGACGTATGTCTTTACTTAACAACCTCCAATACTTGTTACTATGTAACTGTTAGACAGGACAATTATGGGTAGGGTATAAAGGTTGGACTAGATGACGAGTGTCTGTATACAAACTCCAATACTATGTTACTATGTAACTGCTATACAGACATTATGGGTTAGGGATAAAGGTTGGACTAGGTGGACGTATGTCTTTATACAACCTCCAATACTATGTTATTATGTAACTGTTATACAGATATTATGGGTAGGGTTTAAAGGTTGGACTAAATGGATGTATGTCTTTATACAACCTCCAATATATGTTACTAGTGTAACGTTACATGACATTATGGGTAGGGTTATAAAGGTGGACTAGATGGGACATATGTCTTATAACAACCTCCAATACTATGTGTATTATGTAACTGTTATACACAACATTATGGGTTAGGGTATAAAGGTGGGACTAGGTGGACGATGTCTTTAACAACCTCCAATACTATGTATTATGTAACTGTTATACAGACATTATGGGTAGGGTTTAAAGGTGGAATAGATAGATGTATGTCTTTACCAACCTCAATACTATGTTACTTATGTAAACTGTTATATAGACATTATGGGTAGGGTATAAAGGTTGGATAGATGGACATATGTCTTTAACAATCTCCAATACTATGTACATGTAACTGTTATACAGACATTATGGGTAGGGTATAAAGGTTGGACTAGATGGACATGGTCTTTCTACAATCTCCAATACTATGTTATTATGTAATGTTATACGACATTGGGTTAGGGTATAAAGGTTGCACTAGATGGGCGTATGTCTTTATATAATCTCCAATACTATGTTACTATGTAAATGTTATACAGACATTAATGGTTAGGGTATAAGGTTGGACTAGATGGACGTGATATCTTTATATAAACGGTTACATAGTAACATAGTATAGGAGGTTGTATAGACATTTAGGGTAGGGTATAAAGGTGGGACTAGATGGACTGTATGTCTTTATACAACCTTCAATACGATGTTATTATATAACCGTTATACAGACATTATGGGTAGGGTATAAAGGTTGGACTAGATGGACGTATGTCTTTATACAACCTCCAATACTATGTTACTATGTAACTGTTATACAGACATTATGGGTTAACTGGAGTTACCTTGACTTGGTTGGAAGGCTTTTCATTAATATTATCACAGTAATGTATACTAAAACCCCTTTGTTTATAATTTATGCCAGTGTGCAGATAATATGATATTGTATGGGGTCTAGGAAGGGATTGATTATCTTTTCTATGTTTGTATAATTGTTTGACCAGATCAGTAGCACTGCCGCAAAATGTGGTGTATAAATTAGCCTAATTCTAGTGCTTCCACAATCCATGTATAGTATGACATTATGGGTAGGGTATAAAGGTTGGACTAGATGGACCTATGTCTTTATATAACCTCCAATAGTATGTTACTATGTAACTGTTATACAGACATTATGGGTAGGGTATAAAGGTTGGACTAGATGGACCTATGTCTTTATACAACATGTATTACTATGTACCAATATAAGAAGAAAAGGGTCTAGAAAGCTTAGGGAGACAGGGGCCAAAAGAAGCAAAAAGCCATTCACTGAGCATAAAGCAGAGAAACACCTTCTTATAACAGAAGGAATCTTGCAGTCTCATGCTATATGAATAGCATTGCCCACAAAGCCTAAGAAACAAGAAGTAATTCCTTACTCCCATGTTTCCCGGAGTAAGGAGCGGAGATATGCAAAATACTCCTTTATGTCCCTTAGCTAATGCATGTGTCCAGAACCACTGGCTAATAACATGTAATAAAGCTTAATATATAGAGCCAATCATCTGACCTGCAGACATGACGTGTTTCAATCTTGTTAGATCTCGTCAGCGCAAGATACAGATTCATGGCTCTATGGTGTGGGACTTGGGCATTTAGTAGAAAAGGCAGCTAGAAAGCTTAGGGAGAGAGGGGCCAAAAGAATCAAAAAGCCCTTCACTGAGCATAAAAGCAGAGAAACACCTTCTTATAACAGAAGGCATCTTGCAGTCTCATGCTATATGAATAGCATTGCCCACAAAGCCTAAGAAACAAGAAGTAATTTCTTACTCCCATGTTTCCCAGAGTTACGATATGTATTTTTTTATTTATGTAATTATTATTGTAACGATATGTAATTATTCAATGTTTCTCATTGTATATAAGCAATGCAATGTTCTAAATTACTGTATATATAGGGATATTATTTTGTCATGCTTTACTGGATATTATATGGTCAAAATATCCATTAAATTAATTCTGAAATGGCATAAAAGTGTCTAGAAGTCTTTCTGCTATATATTGTGGAAATTGATATTGCAGCACTGTTGAGTTGCAAAGTTAAATTTGTTAAAAACATTCCGGTAGTTATGACAGTGCAAAACTTGTTCAGGTAGTTATGACAGTGCAAAACTTGTTCAGAAGCAGTAGGTTTAGCAACAAAATATCACCATGTAGAAGGTTCCAACAATGTTTTCATACTGTGTATTTTCTTGGTTGAAGTTTCATTTATAAGTATTTAAAGGTTTTCTTTGCTTCCTTGGTTGAAGTTTCATTTATAAGTATTTAAAGGTTTTCTTTGCTTCAAAAAAATAACATTTCAGATTTAAAACCCGACCTGTAGACTCTAAGCCACACAGGGGAAAAACCCTTTTCATGTACAGAATGTGGCAAAGAATTCTCTCGCAAGAGCAACCTTCAAAAACACCAGCGAAACCACACAGGGAAAAAACCCTTTTCATGTACAGAATGTGGCAAAGAATTCTCTCAGAAGAGCCACCTTCAAAAACACCAGCGAATCCACACAGGGGAAAAGCCCTTTTCATG
>JAACNH010002890.1:11234-33880 GCA_019447015.1 Hymenochirus boettgeri
GGGGAAAAACCCTTTTCATGTACAGAATGTGGGAAAGAATTCTCTAATAAGAGCCACCTTCAAACACACCAGCGAATCCACACAGGGGAAAAACCCTTTTCATGTACAGAATGTGGGAAAGAATTCTCTAATAAGAGCCACCTTCAAATACACCAGCGAACCCACACAGGGGAGAAACCTTTCTTATTTGGAGAATGTTAGAAATAATTCTCTTTACAGTAAGTCTTTTCTCACACAGGGACAAATATTTCTATAATGGTTTATATAAAAATAATCTGATAATTAGTGAATAATGTCAGATCTGAGACTTTCCCATTTTATTTTGCAGTGAAAGAAACATTATAAAGTACATTGGCAGATTGTCATTACATGAGATGACTACACATCCTAGACATGTACCATACAGTATCTGTACTGTGGACAGATTTTAGTTCTGTGTCTGTTAATTAACTATATACAATAAACTTTATGTTGATCAATATTTAAAGGGTATCTCCACTGATGTAAAAATGTTTTTTTTATGATCAATATAAAGGTTATTGTATATAGTTAATTACAGAAACAGAACTAAAATCTGTCCCACGTACAGGAACTGTACTGGTACATGTCTAGGATGTGTAAGTCATCTATGTATGACATCTGCATGTACTTTATAATGTTTCTTTCACTGCAAAATAAAATGGGAAAGTCTAGATTGACATATCACTAATTACAGATTATTTTATATAAACCATTATAGAAATATTTGTCCTGTGTGAGAAAAGCCTTATGAAAGAGAATTATTTCTAACATTCTCCAATAAGAAAGGTTTCTCCCTGTGTGGGGTTCGCTGGTGTATGTGAAGGTCGGCTCTTATTAGAGAATTCTTCCACATTCTGGACATGAAAAGGGTTTTTCCCTGTGTGGATTCGCTGGTGTGTTTGAAGGTGGCTCTTTATTAGAGAATTCTTTCCCACATTTTCTATACCTGAAAAGGGTTTTTCCCTGTGTGGATTAGCTGGTGTTGTGAAGGTTCGTCTGATTAGAGCATTTCTTTCCAAATCGGTACATTTGGAAAGGGTTTTTCCCCTGTGTGGATTCGCTGGGGTTGTTGAGGTCGCTCTTGTCAGAGAATTCTTTCCCACATCTGCTACATGTAAAGGGGTTTTATCCTGTGTGGATGCTGGTGTATTTGAAGGTTGCCTCTTGTTAGAGAATTCTTTCCCAATTCGTACATGTAAAGGGGTTTTCTCCGTGTGGATTTGCTGGGGTATTGAAGGCTGCTCTTCTGAGAGAATTCTTTCCCCATCTTGTACATTGGAAAATGGTTTTTCCCCCTGTGTGAATCGATGGTGTATTTGAAGGTCCTCTTCTGAGAGAATTCCTTTCCCACATTCTGTACATGAAAATGGTTTTTCCCCTGTGTGGATTCGCTGGTGTTATTTGAAGGTGGCTCTTGTCAGAGATTTTTCCCACATTCTGTACATGGAAAGGGTTTTATCTTACCTGTGTGGATTCGTGGTGTTTTGAGGTTGCTCTTGCGAGAGAATTCTTTGCCACATTCTGTACATGAAAGGGGTTCTCCCTGTGTGGATCGTTCGGTGTATTTGAAGTCGCTCTTCGAGAGAATTTATCCCACCTTCGGGACATGGAAAGGGTTTTTCCCATGTGTGGATTCGCTGGTGTTTTTGAAGGTTTCTATTGCGGAGAGATTCTTTGCCACATTTGTACATGAAAGGGTTTCTCCCCTGTGTGGATTCGTTGGTGTATTTGAAGGTACGCTCTTCTGAGAGAATTCTATCCCACATGGCTGTCCATGGAAGGGTTTTTCCCGTGTGGGTCGTGGTGTCGTTGAAGGTCGCTCTTGTGAGGAGAATTTTTCCAAATTCGATACATGAAAGCGGTTTTCCCTGTGTGGATTCGTTGGGTATTTGAAGGTTTGCTCTGTAGAAAAATTATTCCACATTTGACATGAAAAGGATTTTCTCCTGTGTGGATTCGTTGGTGTACTTGCAGGTCACTCTTTTAGAAAATTCTTTCCCACATTCTGTACATGAAAAGGTTTTTATCCTTGTGATTCGTTGGTGTATTTGAGGTCACTCTTTTAGGAAATCTTTCCCACATTCTGTACATGAAAAGGTTTTTCTCATGTGTGGATCGTTGGTGTCTTTGAAGGCTTCTTTTGTAAGAGAATTCTTCCCACATTAGTTACAGAAAAAGGGTTTTTCCCCTGTGTGGATTCGCTGGTGTGTTTGAAGGGCACTATTGTGAGAGAATTCTGTCCCACATTCTGCAATGAAAAGGGTTTTTCGATGTGTGGTTCGCTGGTGTTGTTGAAGTTGCTCTTGTCATAGAATTCTTCCCACATTCTGTACATGAAAAGGGTGTTTCCCCGTGTGGATTCGCTGGTGTCTTTTAAGGTAGCTTTCGATCGAGAGAATTCTTGCCACAGTCTGTACATGAAAAGGGTCTCCCCGTGTGGATTCGTTTGTGTATTTGAAGGGTGCTCTTCTGAGAGAATTCTATCCCACTATGTACATGGAAAGTGTTTTTACCCTGTGTGGGTTCGATGGTGTATTTGAAGGGTGTTTGTGAGAGAATTCTTTCCACATTATGTACATGAAAAGGGTTTTTCCCCTGTGTGGATTGCTGGTGTTTTGAAGGTGCTCTTGCGAGAGATTCTTGCACATTCTGTACATGAAAAGTGGTTTTTCCCTGTTTGGATTCGCTGGTGTTTTGCAGGTACTCTTGCGAGAGAATTCTTTGCCACATTCTGCTACATGAAAAGGGTTTCTCCCCTGTGTGGATTCGTTGGTGTATTTGAAGGCGCTCTTAGAGAGAATTCTATCCCACATTCTGACATGAAAAGGTTTTACCCCTGTGTGTTGTTACGGTGGTGTCCTTTGAAGGTCTCTCGTCTAGGAATTCTTTCCCGCATTTGTACATGAAAAGGGTTTTTTTCCTGCGTGGATTCGTTGGTGTATTTGAAGGTCACTCTGTGAGAGAATTCTTTCCACATTCCGTACATGAAAAGGTTTTTTTCCTGCAGTGGATTCGTTGTGTATTGAAGGACCACTCTTTCCCTGCGGGAGAGAATTCTTTCCACATTCTGTACATGAAAAGGGTTTCTCCCCTGTGGGATTTGCTGGTGTCTTTGAAAGGTCGCTCTTTGAGAGAATTCTTTCCCACATTCTGTACATGAAAAGGCGTTTTTCCTTGTGTGGATTCTCTGGGTTTTTGAAGGTAGCTCTGTGAGAGAATTTGTTTCCACATTATGTACACAAAAACGTTTTTTGGTCCTGTGTGGTTTCTTGATGTGAAAGAAGTACTTTTTACTAGCCACATATTCTACACATCAGACATGAAAAGGGATTCTCCCCTGTGTGGGTCTTTGGGTATTTGAATTGGACTTTTGAGAGAATTGTTTTTCCCCCCTTCTGGAACAGACAAAAAATTCAAAAATTAGAATGGTTGGTGAGTAAGAAAGCATTGCTTTGTAGATATATTTTTTTACATTCTGCGACAAGTGAATGGATTTTCACTGTGTGGATGGTTTGGTGAGATTATCTAAGTTGATGTTTCCTAGTGAATGTCTTCTAACATTCTGTACAAGTGAATGGTTTCTCAGTCGGGGGGGCGCGGGGGTGGGCGGGGGCTGTGATGAGAAGATTGGAAGGATCTTTGTGTGGAATTTCTCCCCACACTCATTGTAATGATCGGGGAATCTCTCGGACCATCTGATCTCTGGATAATATTTCCTTGGCTGTACCCAGGTGTTAGGGGAACATGGATTCTGGACTTGATTGTTATGGTGTTCGGACTTGATAGACATTTTAGAGAACACACTCTCCTGGTTACTGAATCGATTCTCTAGAGAATTAAAATAACGGGACATTTTTAGAATAACCATTATTTTTGCAAATCATTACCGGGAACACTTTGCTTATTTGCCCTTTTGAAGTATTTACGCTATATCTATAAAGAGGCCAATAATGTTTCCTCACCATGAAAACAAGGGATTAATGACATAAAACTGGAGAAATGCGAGTGTGAAACCATGAACACCCCTGTGATGAAAAACGATATTGAATGAAAATAAAAATAAGAATGATAATAGGGATTTCATGGCCAATAGAAAATAAAGATCTGCTTAATACTATTGGAAGGACAAGTCCCCAATGTAATCCTATCCAATGTAGGACATGAGTAAAGATGATAAAACATACATACCATTGGAAGATAAATCATGAACATTAAGGACAGAGATTAAGAATGATAACGTACTTATACATTGTAACAGTTATTTGGGTACAAAACTGAAGGTCAAAGTTCAAGTAACTTTCCAAATCGATAAACGTTTAAAACCATTATTTTGGGGGGGGAAAAGTATTTGGAATGAATAATATTGTGATTGGGTAAAGAATCACTCCAACAATATAACTAACATAATGACCAATTGCACTCTAGAGGAACTTACTGGGAGTCTAGCAGACCAGCTTACACCTCTCACTATGCCTGAGTGATGCTGCCAGGTATCTGTCATTCACACTACAGTACATGGGAATGCTGTAGTGTCTGCAGATACCAATGGTGTTGTCGCGAGCTCAGGCCAGGGAGGTAGGGTTGGTCTGGTGGTATGAATGTGAGAGATTTTGTTTGTATCTGACTGCTGTGGGAGTATTGTACAACTTCTATCATCATCTAGACCAGATGCCCTTAACAGGCTCTTCTGGTGCCCCTTTCCAAACTGAAACTTGACCCCCCACCCCCTATTGGATTAGTCTTTACATTGAGTAGAAAACTCAGACAAGTTGATCGTATTGTATGTATAAAGAGGAAGATACAGGTAAGTAGATTGGTAGGTAACAGTTATTGCTCTAGGTGATGAGGATCCCTGTTTTTAATAGAAAAACTTTGAATGGCGCTCCTCTCATTAAAATGATGTCACCAGCTCACTTTTATATCTAGAAATGGCCATAGACAGACATGTTAGATAAATAAAGAGATAGCGATAAACGACGGGAGTAAAAGATATACTGTTTACATACTGACTAATATGATAATAAAATCATATTTTGTGGTTCTTATTTAATTTGTTTAAACACTTTGATATAATTTTAGGATTAAATAGATGTTAAAAACCAGAGATTCCTTGTCAACAAAGTGAAGTGTTTAGTTAGTCTCCTAGTTAGCAAGAACGATCAGTGACTTTGTAACTCTGCGACTGACCTAAGTTCTCGTCACATATAGCAGAGTGTGTGGAAGGACAGCCAAATATTATTTCCATTCTAAGAGACAGATATAGTAAGAGGTGCAGGGGGAATATCTTATTTTAATCAATAATGTTAAGTTGTTTGTTATGTTGAGAGAGAATTCCCCCTGACCTCTTACTATGACATCATATTGTCGTTAGGAATGGAAGGAAGGGGGGGGATAATAATATATTAAAATAAAGAATAATTATTTTGGCGTTCAATTGCATCGTTCTTTTGAACAGCCACAATCTGCTATAGGTTGAGAGGAGACTTTGAGGAGACTTGCACGGTCGGAAGAGGGAAAGGTAGGGGGAGGAAAAGTCAAACTGATCGTTCTGTGCTAACTTAGTTTAAAGGAATCTCTGGTTTTTATCTATTAATCCTAAAATATATCAAAGTGTTTAATAATAGAACCACAAAAAATAGTGATAGTGATGTGATTATCATATTAGTCAGTATGTAAAATCAGTATATCTTTAATCTCACGGTCAGTTATCTATCTCTTTATTTATCTAACATGTCTGTCTAGGGACCATTTCTAGATATAAGTGAGATGGGGGTGACATCATTTTAATGAGGAGGGCGCCATTCAAAGTTTTTTCTATTAAAAACAGGGATCCTAATCAGCCATAGAGCAATAAGCTGTTACCAATCTACTTACCTGTAGCTTCTCTTTATACATACAATACGATCACCTTGTCTGAGTTTTCTACTCAATGTAAAGACTAATCCAATAGGGGGTTGGGTCAAGTTTCAGTTGGAAAGGGGGCACCAGAAGAGACTTGTTAAGGGCATCTGTCTAGATGATGATAGAAGTTGTACAATACTCCCACAGCAGCAGATAGCAAACAAAATTCTCTCACATTCATCCACCAAGCACCAACCCACCTCCCTGCTGAGCTCAGACAACAACCATTGGTATCTGCAGACATACACATTCCCATGTAATGGTAGTGTGAATGGACAGATACCTGTCAGCATCACTCAGGCAGAGGGGAGAGGGGTAAGCTGGGTCTGCTAGACTCCACAGTAAGTGCACTAGAGGTGCAATTGGTCAGTTAGGTTAGTTAGATTGTTGGAGTGAGTATAGTTACCCAATCACAAATTATCATCATACTCAATATGTTAAACTTTATTCATTTGGACAGTTACTGAACTTTGACATTCAGTTTTTGTACCCAAAAACTGTTACAATGTATAAAGTACGTTACTCAATTCTTTAGTCTCTGTCCTTATGTTCAATGATTGTATTTCCAATGGTACTGATGTGTTTATCATCTTTAATCAGTGTCCTACAATTGGATAGGATTAAATTATGGGGACTTGTCCTTCCATAGGATTAAGCAGATCTTGATTTTTCTATGGCATGAAATCCCTATTTCATTCTTATTTGTATTTTTCTATTCAATATCGTTTTTTCAATCACAGTTTGTTCATGTTTTCACACTCGCATTTTCTCCAGTTTTATGGCATTAATAACCCTGGTTTTTCTGGGAGAGGAAAATATATTGGAATCTTTATAAAATAGCGCTAAATACTTCAAAAGGGCAAATAAAGCAAAGTGTTCCGGTAATGAATTGCAAAAATAACTGGTTTAATTAAAAATGTCCCTTTAATTTTTATTCTTCTAGAGAATCGATCAGTAACCAGGAGAGTTTGTTCTCTAAAATGTCTATCAAGTCCGAACACCGAACAATCAAGGTCCAGAATCCAATGGTTCCTAACACACTGGGGTACAGCCAAGGAAATATTATCCCCAAGAGATCAGATGGTCGGAGAGAATTCCCGTCATTACAATGAGTGTGGGGAGAAATTCAACACAAAGATCCTTCAATCTTCTCATCAACAGACTGAGAAACCATTCACTTGTACAGAATGTGAGAAAACATTCACTAGGAAACATCAACTTATATCTCACCAAACCATCCACACAGGTGAGAAACCATTCACTTGTACAGAATGTAAAAAAATATATCTACAAAGCAATGCTTTCTTACTCACCAAACCATTCTAAGTTTTTGACATTTTTTGTCTGTTACAGAATGGGGGAAACAATTCTCTCAAAAGTCCCAACTTCAAATTACACCAAAGAACCCACACAGGGGAGAATCCCTTTTAGTACTGAATGTGGTAGAAGATTTGCTAGTAAAAAAGTACTTCTTTCACATCAGAGAAACCACACAGGACAAAAAACGTTTTTGTGTACAGAATGTGGAAACAAATTCTCTCCACAAGAGCTACCTTCAAAAACACCAGAGAATCCAACAAGGGAAAAACCCTTTTCATGTACAGAATGTGGGAAAGAATTCTCTCAGAAGAGCGACCTTCAAAGACACCAGCAAATCCACACAGGGGAGAAACCCTTTTCATGTACAGAATGTGGGAAAGAATTCTCTCGCAAGAGTGGCCTTCAAATACACAAACGAAATCCACGCAGGAAAAAAAACCTTTTCATGTACAGAATGTGGGAAAGACTTCTCTCACAAGAGTGACCTTCAAATACACCAAACGAATCCACGCAGGAAAAAAACCCTTTTCATGTACAGAATGCGGGAAAGAATTCTCTAATAGAGGCGAACCTTCAAAGACACCACCGAACCCACACAGGGGAAAAACCTTTTTCATGTACAGAATGTGGGATAGAATTCTCTCAGAAGAGCGACCTTCAAATACACCAACGAATCCACACAGGGGAGAAAACCTTTTCATGTACAGAATGTGGCAAAGAATTCTCTCGCAAGAGTAACCTTCAAAAACACCAGGAATCCACACAGGGGAAAAAACCCTTTCATGTACAGAATGTGGCAAAGAATTCTCTCGCAAGAGCAACCTTCAAAAACACCAGCGAATCCACACAGGGGAAAAACCCTTTTCATGTACAGAATGTGGGAAAGAATTCTCTCACAACAGCACCCTTCAAATACACCAGCGAACCCACACAGGGGAAAAACACTTTCCATGTACAGAATGTGGGATAGAATTCTCTCAGAAGAGCACCCTTCAAATACACCAACGAATCCACACAGGGGAGAAACCCTTTTCATGTAAGAATGTGGCAAAGAATTCTCTCACAAGAGCTACCTTCAAAGACACCAGCGAATCCACACAGGGGAAAAACCCTTTTAATGTACAGAATGTGGGAAAGAATTCTATGACAAGAGCAACCTTCAACAACACCAGCGAACCCACACAGGCGAAAAACCTTTTCATGTGCAGAATGTGGGAAAGGAATTCTCTCACAAGAGTGACCTTCAAAAAAACCAGCGAATCCACACAGGGGAAAAACCCTTTTCATGTACAGAATGTGGGAAAGAATTCTCTTACAAAAGAAGCCTTCAAAGACACCAACGAATCCACACAGGAGAAAAACCCTTTTCATGTACAGAATGTGGAAAGAATTTCCTAAAAAGAGTGACCTGCAAATACACCAACGAATCCACACAGGAGGAAAAAACCCTTTTCATGTACAGAATGTGGGAAAGAATTTTCTAAAAGAGGTGACCTGCAAATACACCAACGAATCCACACAGGAGAAAAATCCTTTTCATGTACAGAATGTGGGAAAGAATTTTCTAACAAGAGCAACCTTCAAATACACCAACGAATCCACACAGGGGAAAAACCCTTTTCATGTATAGAATGTGGGAAAGAATTCTCTCACAAGAGCGACCTTCAAAGACACCAGCGAACCCACACAGGGGAAAAACCCTTTCCATGTACAGAATGTGGGATAGAATTCTCTCAGAAGAGCTACCTTCAAATACACCAACGAATCCACACAGGGGAGAAACCCTTTTCATGTACAGAATGTGGCAAAGAATTCTCTCGCAAGAGAAACCTTCAAAAACACCAGCGAATCCACACAGGGGAAAAACCCTTTCCATGTACAGAATGTGGGATAGAATTCTCTCAGAAGAGCGACCTTCAAATACACCAACGAATCCACACAGGGGAGAAACCCTTTTCATGTACAGAAGATGTGGCAAAGAATTCTCTCGCAAGAGCAACCTTCAAAAACACCAGCGAATCCACACAGCAGATAAACCCTTTCCATGTACAGAATGTGGGAAAGAATTCTCTGACAAGAGCCACCTTCAAATACACCAGCGAATCCACACAGGGGAAAAACCATTTTCATGTACAGAATGTGGGAAAGAATTCTCTCAGAAGAGTCACCTTCAAATACACCAGCGAATTCACACAGGGGAAAAACCATTTCATGTACAGAATGTGGGAAAGAATTCTCTCAGAAGAGCAGCCTTCAAATACACCAGCAAATCCACACAGGAGAAAACCCCTTTACATGTACAGAATGTGGGGAAAGAATTCTTAACAAGAGCAACCTTCAAATACACCAGCAAATCCACACAGGAGAAAACCCCTTTACATGTACAGAATGTGGAGAAAGAATTCTCTGACAAGAGCGACCTTCAACAACACCAGCGAATCCACACAGGGGAAAAACCCTTTCCATGTACAGAATGTGGGAAAGAATTCTCTAACAAGACGAACCTTCAACAACACCAGCGAATCCACACAGGGGAAAAACCCTTTTCATGTACAGAATGTGGGAAAGAAATTCTCTAATAAGAGCCACCTTCAAAACACACCAGCGAATCCACAACAGGGGAAAAACCCTTTTTCATGTACAGAATGTGGGAAAGAATAGAATTCTCTAATAAGAGCCCACTTCAAATAGCACCAGCGAACCCCAACAGGGGAGAAACCTTCTTATTGGAGAATGTTAGAAATAATTCTCTTTAAGTAAGTCTTTTCTCACACAGGGACCAAATATTTCTATAATGGTTTATATAAAAATAATCTGATAATTAGTGAATAATGTCAGATCTTGAGACTTTCCCATTTTATTTTGCGTGAAAGAAACATTATAAAGACATTGGCAGATTGTCATTAGATGAGATGGACTACACATCCTAGACATGTACCATACAGTATCTGTAGTCGGTTTTTTTGGAAGATTTTAGTTCTGTGTCTGTAAGTAACTATTACAATAAACTTATGTGATCAATATTTAAGGGTATCTCCACTGATGTAAAAATGTTTTTTTCTCTCTCTATATGGATAGTACCACTTCCCCAACCCCCTCTACCTTATTATCTCAAAAAACTTCATCTGTTTCTTTACAGCAGCCAGGGGAAGTTCTGCTCATTTATGGTGATTTGTCTGCTACTGTGATGGGCAGGCTGTCAATCAATGTGATATCACATGAATATTATGATTTCTGCCACACCCACTGGACCCCAGTGATGCCTGATGAAACAAAGCCTTTTTACCTGTCTCTCCATGATCTATCACAGGCTGATGGTGCAGGGAGACACACAGGAAAGATAGAAACGTTGTAACACACACTGCTGTAAGAAGGCTTGATGGGGAGACAGAAGGTTTATTTTACAGGGGATGCTGAAGAGGTTCATAAGCTGGTATTGCAGTGCTGATGGGAGAGTGAGACCGAAGGTTTATTTTACAGGGGATGCTGGGAGTTTAACAAGCTGTATTGCCAGGGCTTGGATGGAGTGAGACCGAAGGTGTATTTTACAGGGGATGCTGGGAGGTTCACAAGATGTATTGCAGTGCTTGATGGGAGAAGAAGGTTTATTTTACAGGGGATGCTGGGAGGTTACAAGATGTATTGCAGTGCTGTGATGGGATTGACGACGAAGTTTATTTTACAGGGGATGTGGGAGGGTTCACAAGCTTGCTATTGCAGTGCTTGATGGGAGTGAGACAGAAGGTTTATTTTACAGGGGATGCTGAGAGGTTCATAAGCTGTATTGCAGTGCTTGATAGGAGTGAGACAGAAGGTTTATTTTACAGGGGATGCTGGGAGGTTCACAAGATGTATTGCAGTGGTTGATGGGAGTGAGACAGAAGGTTATTTACAGGGGATGCTGGGAGGTTCACAAGCTGTATTGCAGTGCTTGATGGGAGTGAGACAGAAGGTTTATTTTACAGGGGATGCTGAGAGGTTCATAAGCTGTATTGCAGTGCTTGATGGGAGTGAGACAGAAGGTTTATTTTACAGGGGATGCTGGGAGGTTCACAAGATGTATTGCAGTGCTTGATGGAGTGAGACCAGAAGGTTTATTTAGAGGGATGCTGGGAGGTTCACAAGCTGTATGCAGTGTTGATGGGAGTAAGACAGAAGGTGTATTTTACAGGGGATGCTGGGAGGTCACAAGATGTATTGCAGTGCTGAGGGAGTGAGACAGAAGGTTATTTACAGGGGATGCTGGGAGGTTCACACGCTGTATTGCAGTGCTTGATGGGAGACAGAAGGTTTATTTTACAGGGGATGCTGGGAGGTTCACAAGCTGTATTGCAGTGCTTGATGGGAGACAGAAGGTTTATTTTACAGGGATGCTGGGAGGTTCCAAGCGGTATTGCAGTGCTGATGGGAGACAGAAGGTTTATTTTACAGGGGATGCTGGGAGGTTCACAAGCTGTATTGCAGTGCTTGATGGGGACAGAAGGTTATTTACAGGGGATTCTGCGGAGTTTAACAAGCTGTATTGCAGTGCTTGATGGGAGACAGAAGGATATTTTACAGGAGATGCAGGGAGTTCACAAGCTTTATTGCAGTGAATGATGGGAGACAGAAGGTGTATTTTACAGGGAGTGCTGGGAGTTTACAAGCTTTATTGCAGGCTTGATGGGAGACAGAAGTGTGTTTTAACAGGGGATGCTGGGAGTTTCACAAGCTTTATTGCAGTGCTTGATGGGAGGAAAGAAGGTGTATTTTCAGGGGATGATGGGAGTTTCACAAGCTTATTGCAGTGCTTGGATGGGAGACAGAAGGTTTTTTTAAGGGGTGCTGGGAGGTTCACAAGCTGTATTGCAGTGCTTGATGGGCTGAGACCGAAGGTTTATTTTACAGGGGATGCTGTGGGAGGTTCACAAGCTGTATTGCAGTGCTTGATGGGTAGACAAAAGGTGTATTTTACAGGGGATGCTGGGAGTTTCACAAGCTGTTTGCAGTGCTTGATGGGAGGAGACAGAAGGTTTATTTTACAGAGGGATGCTGGGAGTTTTCAAAGCTTTATTGCAGTGCTTGATGGGAGACAGAAGGTTTATTTTACAGGGATGCGGGATTTTCACAAGCTTATTGCAATGCTTGATGGGAGACAGAAGGATTATTTACAGGGGTGCTGGGAGTTTTACAAGCTGTATTGCAGTGCTTGATGGGAGACAGAGGTGTATTTACAGGGGATGCTGGGAGTTTCACAAGCTTAATGCAGTGCTTGATGGGAGACAGAAGGTGTATTTTACAGGGGATGCTGGGAGTTTCACAAGCTGTATTGCAGTGCTTGATGGGAGAAAGAAGGTTTATTTTACAGGGGATGCGGAGTTCACAAGCTGTATTGCAGGTGCTTGATGGGAGACAGAAGGTTTATTTTACAGGGGATGCTGGGAGTTTCACAAGCTGTATTGCAGTGCTGATGGGGTGAGACAGAAGGTTTATTTACAGGGGATGCTGGGGGGTTCACAAGCTGATTGCAGTGCTTGAGGGAGGTGAGACAGAAGGTTTATTTACAGGGGATGCTGGGAGGTTTCACCGCTGTATTGCAGTGCTGATGTGAGACAGAAGGTTAATTTTACAGGGATGCTGGGAGGTCAACAAGCGTATTGCAGTGCTTGATGGGAGACAAGAAGGTTCATTTTACAGGGATGCTGGGAGGTTCACACGCTGTATTGCAGTGCTTGATGGGAGACAGAAGGTTTGTTTACCAGGGGATGCTGGGAGGTTCACAAGTGATTGCAGTGCTTGATGGGAGAAAGAAGGTTTATTTTTACAGGGGCTGCTGGAAGTTTTACAAGCTGTATTGCAGTGCTTGATGGGAGACAGAAGGGTTTATTTACAGGGGATGCCGGGAGTTTGATAAGCTGTATTGCAGTGCTTGATGGGAGACAGAAGGTTTATTTTACAGGGGATGCTGGGAGGTTCACAAGCTGTATTGCAGTGCTTGATGGGAGACAGAAGGTTATTTTACAGGGGATGCTGGAAGTTTTAAAGCTGTATTGGAGGTGCTTGAGGGAGACAGAAGGTTTATTTTACATGGGGATGCGGGAGGTTCACACGCTGTATTGCAGTGCTTGATGGGAGACAGAAGGTTTATTTTACAGGGGATGCTGGGAGGTTCACACGCTGTATTGCAGTGCTTGATGGGAGACAGAAGGTTTATTTTACAGGGGATGCTGGGAGTTTAACAAGCTGTATTGCAGTTCTTGATGGGAGACAGAAGGTTTATTTTACAGGGGATGCTTGGAGTTTAACAAGCTTTATTGCAGTGCTTGATGGGAGACAGAAGGTTTATTTTACAGGGGATGCTGGGAGTTTCACAAGCTGTATTGCAGTGCTTGATGGGAGACAGAAGGTTTATTTACAGGGGATGCTGGAAGTTTACAAGCGTATTGCAGTGCTGATGGGAGACAGAAGGTTTATTTTTAAAGGGGGGTTGCTGGGGTTTCACAAGCTGTATTGCAGTGCTTGATGGGAGACAGAAGGTTTTATTTGTACGGGGATGCTGTGAGTTTGACAAGCTGTATTGCAGTGCGTGCTTGATGGGAGACAGAAGTTATTTTACAGGGGATGCTGGGAGTTTAACAAGCTGTATTGCAGTGCTTGATGGGAGACAGAAGGTTTATTTTACAGGGGATGCTGGGAGTTTCACAAGCTGTATTGCAGTGCTTGATGGGAGACAGAAGGTTTATTTACAGGGGGTGCTGGGAGTGTTCACAAGCTGTATTGCGGTTCTGATGGGAGACAGAAGGTTATTTTACAGGGGATGCTGGGAGTTTTACAGCTGTATTGCAGTGCATTGATGGGAGCACAGAGTGTATTTTACAGGGGATGCTGGGAGTTTGACAAGCTGTATGCAGTGCTTGATGGGAGACGGAAGGTTTATTTATACAGGGATGCAGGGAGGTTCACAAGCTTATTGCAGTGCTGATGGGAGACAGAAGGTTATTTTACAGGAGATGCTGGGAGTTTGACAAGCTGTATTGCAGTGCTTGGTGTGAGACAGAAGGTGTATTTTAAAGGGGATGCTGGGGGTTCACAAAGCTGTATTGCAGTGCTTGATGGGAGTGAGAACGAAGGTTTATTTTCAGGGGGATTGTGGGAGTTTGACAAGCTGTATTGCAGTGCTTGATGGGGACAGAAGGTTTATTTACAGGTGAGCTGGGAGTTCACCAAGCTGTATTGCAGTGCTGATGGGAGACAGAAGGTTTATTTACAGGGGATGCTGGGAGTTTCACAAGCTGTATTGCGCTTGCTTGATGGAGCAAGAAGGTTATATTTTACAGGGATCTGGAGTTTGACAGCTGTATTGCAGTGCTTGATGGGAGACAGAAGGTTTATTTTACAGGGGATGCTGGGAGTTTGACAAGCTTTATTGCAGTGCTTGATGTGAGACAGAAGGTTTATTTTACAGGGGATGCTGGGAGTTTCACAAGCTGTATTGCAGTGCTTGATGGGAGACAGAAGAAGGTTTATTTTTACAGGGGATGCTGGGAGTTGACAAGCTGTATTGCAGTGCTTGATGGAGACAGAAGGTTTATTTTACAGGGGATGCTGGGAGGTTCACAAGCTGTATTGCAGTGCTTGATGGGAGACAGAAGCGTTTATTTACAGGGGATGCTGGGAGTTTGACAAGCTGTATTGCAGTGCTGATGGGAGACAGAAGGTTTATTTTACAGGGGATGCTGGGAGTTTGACAAGCGTATTGGCAGGCGTGCGGAGACAGAAGGTTGTATTTTACAGGAGATGCTGGGAGTTTAACCAAGCTTTATTGCGAGTGCTTGATGGGAGACAGAGGTGTATTTTACAGGGGATGCTGGAGTTAACAAGCTTTATTGCAGTGCTTGATGTGAGACAGAAGGTTTATTTTACAGGGGATGCTGGGAGTTTCACAAGCTGATTGCCAGTGCTTGATGGGAGACAGAAGGTGTATTTTACAGGGGATGCTGGGAGTTTCACAAAGCTGATTGCAGTGCTTGATGGTGGAGTGAGACAGAAGGTTTATTTTACGGGGATGCTGGAGTTTCACAAGCGTTATTGCAGTGCTTGATGGGAGACAGAAGGTGTATTTTACAGGGGATGCTGGAGTTTCACAAGCTTTATTGCAGTGCTTGATGGGAGACAGAAGGTTACTTTACAGGGGATGATGGGAGTTCACAAGCTTTATTGGCAGTGCTTGATGGGAGACAGAAGGTGTATTTTACAGGGGATGCTGGGAGGTTCCACAGCTGTAGTGCAGTGCTTGATGGGAGACAGAAGGTTTATTTAAGGGGATGTGGGGTTTAACAAGCTTATTGCAGGCTTGATGGGAGACAGAAGTTATTTACAGGGATGCTGGGAGGTTCACAGCTTTATTGCAGTGCTGATGGAGAGCAGAAAGAGGTTTATTTTACAGGGGATGCTGGGAGGTTCACACGTGTATTTTGCACGGCTTGGGGGATGGGGCGACGAAGGTTTATTTTACAGGGGATGCTGGGAGTTCACAAGCTTTATTGCAGTGCTTGATGGGAGACAGAGGTTTTTGTACAGGGGTGTGGGGAGTTTGACAAGCTGTTATTGCAGTGCCTGATGGGAGACAGAAGGTTTATTTTACAGGGGATGGCGGGAGTTGTCACAAGCTGATTGCAGTGTTGATGGGAGACCGAGGGTCATTTTACAGGGGATGCTGGAGTTTCACAAGCTGTATGTTGCAGTGCTTGATGGGAGACAAGAAGGTGTATTTACAGGGGGATGCTGGGAGTTTGACCAAGTCTGTATTGCAGTGCTTGATGTGAGACAGAAGTTATTTTACAGGGGATGCTGGGAGTTTCACAAGAGTATTGCAGGGCTTGATGGGAGGACAGAAGGTGTATTTTTTACAGGGGATGCTGGGAGTTGACAGTGTATTGCAGTGCTTGATGTGAGACAGAGGGTTTATTTTACAGGGGATGCTGGGAGTTTTTCACAAGATGTATTGCAGTGCTGAGGGAGACAGAGGTTATTTTAAGGGGATGCTGGGAGTTTACAAGCTGTATTTGCGTGCTTGATGGGAGACAGAAGGTTTATTTTACAGGGGATTGCTGGAGTTTGACAAGCTGTATGTGCCAGTGCTTGAGGGGAGACAGAAGGTTTATTGTACAGGGGATGCTGGGCGAGTTTCACAAGCTGTATTGCAGTGCTTGATGGAGACGGAAGGTTTATTTTACAGGGGATGCTGGGCGAGTTTCACAAGCTGTATTGCAGTGCTTGACGGGAGACAGAAGGTGGGTATTTTACAGGGGATGCTGGGAGTTTGACAGCTGTATTGCAGTGCTGATGGGAGACAGAAGGTTTATTTTACGAGGGGGTGCTGGGGTTTCACAAGCTGCTTATTGGCAGTGCTTGATGGGAGACAGAGGTATTTTACAGGGATTGCTGGAGGTTCACAAGATGTATTGCAGTGCTTGATGGGAGACAGAAGGTTTTATTTTACAGGGGAGGCTGGGAGGTTCACAAGCTGTAGTGCAGTGCTTGATGGGAGACAGAAGGTGTTATTGTTACAGGAGATGCTGGGGAGTTTCAGAAGCTTTATTGCAGTGCTTGATGGGAGACAGAGGTTTATTTGTACAGGATGTGGGAGGTTCACAAGCTTTATTGCAGTGCTTGATGGGAGACAGAAGGTTTATTTTACAGGGGATGCTGGGAGGGTCAAAGCATTCTATTGCAGGTGTGAGGGGAGACAGAAGGTGTATTTACAGGGGATGCGGGAGGTTCACAGCTGTATTGCAGTTGTGATGGGAGAACAGCAGAAGGTTTATTTTACAGGGGGATGCTGGGAGTTTCACAAGCTTTATTGCAGTGCTT
The DNA here is from genome assembly GCA_019447015.1 of Hymenochirus boettgeri. Classification (NCBI taxonomy): domain Eukaryota; kingdom Metazoa; phylum Chordata; class Amphibia; order Anura; family Pipidae; genus Hymenochirus; species Hymenochirus boettgeri. Next base: position 28,329 of record JAACNH010002890.1, read on the forward strand.
GATGGGAGGACAGAAGGTGTGTACAGGGATGCTGGGAGTTTCCACAAGCTTTATTGCAGTGCTGATGGGAGACAGAAGGTTTATTTTACAGGGGATGCTGGGAGGTTCACAGCTGTATTGCAGTGCTTGATGCGAGACAGAAGTTTATGTTACAGGCGGATGCTGGGAGGTTCACAAGCGTATTGCCAGGCTTGATGGGAGACAGAGGTTTATTTTTACAGGGGATGCTGGGAGTTTGACACGCTGTATTGCAGTGCTTGCGGGAGACAGAAGGTTTATTTTAGAGGGGATGCTTGGAGTTTTAACAAGACTGTATTGCAGTGCTTGATGGGAGACAGAAGGTTTATTTTACAGGTGATGTGGGAGTTAACAAGCTGTATTTGCAGTGCTTGATGGGAGACAGAAGGTTTATTGTTACAGGGGATGCTGGGAGTTCACAAGCTGTTATAACAAGATATAGATAGAGATAGATGGATAGATAGATAATAGATAGAGATAGATAATAAGATGGATGGATGGATGGATAATGGATAGATAGATAGATAGCAGTTTATAGATAGATAAAAATACAGCAATTGAATTCGCCTTTATAGCATATACACTACATTACGACGTTTCGATACTATGTTCCCTATTATTTTCATATTCTATCTTATTTCTTTTATTGCTTCTATTATTATCATCGATTATCATATTCTACACTATTATTTATAATGTACCTCATCATCTATGGTATCATTATCTATACGTCTTATATATATACTATATCATATTCTCATCTATCTATCATCTTTCTTCATTGGTCTTCTATATCATCATCACTATTATTATTTTCTACTCACTACTATCTTCTATATCGATCATCATCTATTGTCATACGATCTATATCTATTATTATCTAGTTCTATCTAGCTCCTAATGATCGACTGCTGCAGATTATAGATATCTTTTCTCGTCAGATTCTATGCGACTATCTATCTATGTCTATCACAGGTCTAAGCTATCTTTGCACTGAGGACTATGTAGAGGCGGTAAATGCCGATGCGATACTTCTTAAAATCTACTGATCTACTTTTCGGGATCTATCGATCTACTACTATATATTCTATATCTCGCCTTATCGATCCATCATCTATCTATTTGTCTTATCGCTATCTATCTATTGTATCATCACATATCCTATCTTTGTCATCACTCTGACTATCGCTGGCGATATAATACTATCTAGCTATCGTAGCTATCATGAACTCATCACTCTCTCTGTCAATATCATATATACTTTGTTCTCTATCTTCTATCCATACATTATTGTCTAATCTATCATCTATCTATCTTTCTTTCCCTATACTATAGATATATATATATACTCTCTATCGATCATCTATCTATTCTCTATCTGTCTGAATCTTATTCATTATCTATCTATATCATATCTATCTATTTAGTTCTATATTTATCTATCTTTCTCTCATATCATATCTCATTCTATCATCTCCTTTGTCTATCATATATCGATCTTCTTTCTCTTATCATCTATTTCTGAATCTATCTATTCATCTACTCTATCATCTTCTATCTATCCTATCTGATATGTCTATTTGCTATCTATATCTTCCTATACTGAAGATCGATCTTTCTATATCTGATCTATTTTCTATCTATCATCTATCTATCTAATCTATCTTCATCAATCTATCTATCTATTTTGTTTCTACTAATCTATCTATCTATGTATCATACTATCTTTGTATCATCTATCTATCTATTTAGTTCTAAGGGATACTCTCTATTTCTGCTCTATCACTTCATTAGTTCATCTATCTATTCTTTTCTCTGTCATATTATATCGATATGATATTTCTACTCTATTTATCTATTATTCTATCCTCTATCGATAATATCATATCTAGCTATCTATCTATCTGTATATAGTATCATCTATCTATCTTCTATATCTATCTACTATCATTATTTGTCTAATATTATCTATCTTCTCTCTATATCTATCATCTCTATTCATTCTATCATCTTCTTTGTAATCATCATATACGATCATTTCTTTCTCTATATAGATATCTATCTTTCATCTTGGTCATCTCTTCATATATCGATCTTCTTCTCTTAGTATATCTACCTATATTATAGACACACTTATTGTATATATTTCTATATCCTATATTTCTGATATTATACTTTTCTATATCTATCTTTCCATATCTGATCTATCTATCTATCTATCGTATCTATCTATTATCATCTATCTGTATTTCATATCATCTATCTATCTATCTTCATCTATCTATCATCTCGTATCTATCTATCTATCTATAAGTCTAGCACCTATCTTCTTTCTATATCATTATATATGCTATTGTGATAATTCAGTATCTATCTTTCTCATATATCTACTGCTAGCTATTATTATCAGTCTATCTATACTCTAGCTCTCAATCTATATATAATCTTTTTTTCTCTCTATATCTATACTCAGTCTATCTATTTGTCTATGTATATCTATCTATCTTTCTCTTCTGATAGATATATAATATCTCATCGATCATCTATCTGATCTGATCATCTACATTATCTTTCTAATGCATCTCTCTATCTATTTTCTATATCTATCTATCATCTATTATTTTTCTATTATATCTATCTATCTAATGATCATCTATTATCATCTAATCTATATATTGTATATCATCTATCTATCTATTTTTCATCATATATATCTTCTTCTATATACTGTCTAGCTATCTATCCTATCTCTGTATCTCATTGATCTGATATTCTTCGTATTGTCTCTATGATTCTTTGGTTCATTTATCTCTATATAATCTATTCATCGATCATCTATCTATCTATCGCTGTCGAGCATCATATTCATTATCATATCTATCTATATTCTCTCTAGCATCTATAGTATTATCTATTTGTTAATAGTTTTTATCTATCTCTCTCATATTATCTATCTTATTATCTATCTCTCTTTGTACTATATATCATATATCGATATTTCTTTCTCTATATATCTATTATCGTACTATATCTCTATCCTTTGTCTAATCTTTCATATATCGATCGTTTCTTCTCTATATAGCATCATCTACTATTTGTATATCTATCATCTATATCGTCTTTCTATATCTAGCTATCTTTCTATATACTATCTGATCATCTACTATCATTATCTGGTGCTTCAATCATATCATCATCTATCTACTATTATCTATCTGTTATCTATCATCTATTAGTTCTATCTATCTATATATACTATCACTATCTATCTTTCTAATCTATTATCTATCAGCTATTTGTCTTCATTTCTATCTATCACTATTATCTAGTCTATCTATCTTATTCTAGCGAGCGATGCGCGGAGTGAGCAGCGAGCGAGGGGGCGAGCTAGGGAGCGACGCCGGGGAGAGCGAGCGGAGCGCGCGCGCCGGGGCGGGGCGAGCAGCAAGGCGAGCGTGGGCTGGGAGCGAGCGAGCGAGCGAGCGAGGGCGAGCGAGGAGGGGCGAGCGAGCGAGCCTGGCTAGAGCGAGCGAGCAGCGAGCGAGCCGAGGGGTCAAGCGAGCGACGCTAGCGAGCGAGGAGCGAGGAGCGAGCAGCAGCTAGAGGGGAAAGCGAGCGAGCGACGAGCGAGCGGGCGAGAGCGAGCGTGGCGAGAGCGAGCAAGCCGAGGCGAGCGAGGCGGGCGAGAGGGAGGGACGAGCGAGCGAGCGGGCGCGAGGAGCATCGAGGAGCGGCGAGAGTGGAGCGAGCGAGCGCGAGCAGCGGCGGGACCCGCGGCGGCGGGGCGGGGGCGAGCGAAAGAGATGCGAGCGGGCGCGAGCTAGCGAGCAGCGGGCGAGAGAGAGCTGAGCGAGCGAGCTGAGCGAGCAGAGCGGGCGGCGGAGAGCGAGCAGAGCGAGCGAGAGAAGGAGCGAGCGGGCGGAGAGAGCGGAGCGGGCCGGAGAGAGAGCGAGGCGAGGAGAGGAGCGAGGGGGAGAGCGAGCGAGCGAGCGAGCGGCGCGCGCGGAGCGAGCGAGACGGCGCGACGAGCGAGCGAGCGGGCGCGAGCAGCGAGCCGGGAGCGAGCGGGCGAGTAGTCGAGCGGAGGAAGTCGAGGAGCGGGCGAGAGCGAGCGAGAGAGCGAGCGAGCGAGCGGGCGAGAGTCGAGCGACGAGCGAGGCGGTTGTGGCGAGAGCGAGTTGTCACGAGCGAGGCGAGCGAGCGATGCGGGCGGAGAGGGAGCGAGCGGCGCGAGAGCGATGCGAGCGAGCGGGCGAGAGCGAGAATGCGAGATGAGGAGCGAGCCGAGCGAGAGAGCGAGCGAGCGACGAGCGGCGAGAGAGAGCGAGGAGCGAGCGAGCGAGCGGGCGAGGCGACTAGGAGCGACGGGGAGCGAGCGAGCGAGCGAGCGGGCGAGAGCGAGCGAGCTAGCACGAGCGCCTGCGAGCGAGCGAGCGAGCGAGCCGAGCGAGCTAGCGAGCGGGCGAGAGCGAGCGAGCGGGGAGAAGCTAGCGAGCGAGCGGGCTAGAGCGAGCGAGCGAGCTGAGCGGCGAGAGCTGAGGCGAGCTAGTGGCGCGATCGATGCGATCGAGCGACGGTCGCGTAGCTAGCGATCGATCTATGCTTCGAGAGCTATCGATATAGCGAGCGGGCTCGAGTAGTGCGAGCCCCGAGCTAGCGATCGAGCTAGCTGGGTATCGATCTATCTATTCTTTCAGATTATCTATCTATCGATTCATTATCGATCTGGCTATATCATAGCGATCGACTCTATCTACTATCTTCTATATCTATCTATCTTTCTATATCTATCTATCTATCTTTCTATATCTATCTATCTATCTTTCTATATCAATACTATCTATCTCTAATCTCTCACTATCTATCTTTCTATATCGCGTGAGTAGCATGTCTCCGATAAATATTTTCTCTTCTTCTCTTCTTTTTCTCTATCTCTCTATCTATGTCTCATCTCTTGATCAATATTTAAAGGGTATCTCCACTGATGTAAAAATGTTTTTTTTCTCTCTCTATCTGATAGTACCACTTCCCCCAACCCCCTCCTACCTTTATTATCTCAAAAAACTCATCTGTTTCTTTACAGCAGCCAGGGGAAGTTCTGCTCATTTCTGGTGATTTGTCTGCTACTGTGATGGGCAGGCTGTCAATCAATGTGTATCATCACATGAATATTCATGATTTCTGCCACACCCACTGGACCCCAGTGATGCCTGATGAAACAAAGCCTTTCTACCTGTCTCTCCATGATCTATTCACAGCTGATGGTGCAGGGAGACACACAGGAAAGATAGAAACGTGTAAACACACTGCTGTAAGAAGGCTTGATGGGAGACAGAAGGTTTATTTTACAGGGGATGCTGAGAGGTTCATAAGCTGTATTGCAGTGCTTGATGGGAGTGAGACCGAAGGTTTATTTTACAGGGGATGCTGGGAGGGGGATGCTGGGAGGTTCACAAGCTGTATTGCAGTGCTTGATGGGAGACAGAAGGTGTATTTTACAGGGGATGCTGGGAGTTTCACAAGCTGTATTGCAG
>JAACNH010002891.1:0-33860 GCA_019447015.1 Hymenochirus boettgeri
ATATTGAATTTGGATAGCTGTAATTGCACTATCCGTGCTGATATTGCGTCCCACCAAAATACCAGTACTTATCTTTCTCGACTGGCACATGACGAAAGGAAATGGGAAGACTGTACGGTAACGTTTTAGGAAATTGACCTCAACCGACGATCCCCCCTTGGTAGGAGACTTATCCGGCTGACTCAGTGAACTTAGCCGCAGGAAATGGTTTTACTCACCAACCAGATCGTCTTCGTCTCGCAGCTGGTCACGGCTGTTACTTTGGCGGTCGACATCCACACGCTGGTCTACGATGTTGATGAGTCATCTCTGGCAGTCTCACCGCTGGAAAGATAGTGTATACTTGCTCAGAAAGAATATAAAGTGTTAGTCCATAAACTACAAATGCATACGTAGTGTTGGGTCACGTGTTCTCACCAATCAAGTTGGGTTCCTCAGGCGATCATTTAATATTAAAGATTCACATAACTTCACTCTTATATAACGATTTCCACCCTCAACGCTCTCTTCCTATATTTAAAGGAATACACCCTAGATTTCGCACAAGTTCTCACAAAAGCTCCCAACTATTCCTAGAAAAACAACACAACCCCCCCTATATAATACAGTATACATTAACAAAACACAACCATAAAAGCACTACTGAGTCACTTCAAACCCAACCTAGTATATGGTTATCTTAAAAAAGGTGCATTCTATGTTATCATTATATCCTCTTGGTCTTAATGGAGTCCATTAATACGATACATTTTGTGTCTAATAAACAAACTATATTACCCAAATCCCCACCCCTCCATCTTAAAGACACCGGACCCCCCTCCACCACTTTGAAGTGACTTCCTTCGAAGTTTCCCGTGCACTATAATAGTGACTATATATATAAGGGACATTACCCTCTTTCTAATCTTACTCTGTTGTGGTTTTTTATACAGCTTTCAGTGCTCATTAATTTATATACCAATTGTTCTCTGTGTTTTTCCAATATATATTTTTTGACATGGGACTACTAGATCCCTCTGGATTATAAAAAATATTAATTACATTCTTATAGATTCCATCTGGATTATAAAAAATAATAACTATTCTTACAGATTTCCATCGGAATTTTAGAGTTCAGGGGACATATTTAAAAGTTGAAAAAAACAACTAGTTAATTCCTCTTCGGATCCTTTCCAAATTACTAGTACACAACCGATCTATATACCTTTCCAATACCTAAAGATCTTTGGAACATATTTTTGGTTTGTATAGGAACAGTCTTCCCACATGCCAACATATAGCCCTGCATAGCTGGAGCGCAGGGGGTTCCCATTGCAGTTCCTAATCTTGTTTAAATAAACATCATTAAAATTTTAAAAAAATTGATACCAAAATAAATTGGTACCCCTCCAAGAAATTTCCCAATTGTTCATATTATCCCGAATTTTCGAACCCACCATCTAATTGCTTCAATCCCTCCTCATGGGGTATTAACTGAATACAGAAGATGTGACATCTAAAGTCACTAATCTATAATTCGAATTATTTTACCTCTTCCAGGGATCTTATAACATCAGCCGTGTCTTTAAGGAAAGATGGTACTTTCTGAACCAATGGAGCCAATATAGAATCAAAAATTTTGATAATTTGCAGTTAGACCCAATTTACACCCGAAATAATGGGCCTAGGGGGGGGGCACACAGCATTTAAGGAATTTGGGTAAGTGATAGAACACGCTATCGTGATTCGGATTTTAATGGAAATTGTATTCATCTTCTAAATAACTTTATCTTGACTAAACCCTGCTAACCATGTTTTAATTTAGTTTTAATTGTTAAAAGCAACGTGGGGTTTGTGTTCCTAAAACTCATATTTTTTCTTATCCATTAAAATACGTTTACGCCTCCTCTAGGGTAAGTATCTCTATTTCTGGATCATAATCCCCCCCCCCCTCTCTCTGCTGCAACGGATAACAATCTCAGTTTCTCTTGAGAGATTATTTAGTGCCTTCCTTCATTTCTAAGTTAAAATTATGTTTATTTTTTACACCTTATCCATTTTATTTTTTTTTGTTTCTTTAGTTACCATTTCCCAAATAAATTCGTTATTACTACTATCCTACACACGGATTAAAATTGATTTCCCTCTAAATTAGTATTACCAAATTTTTACTCATTATTTCCTAATTCCATAAAGGTCTCTGTATGCATCATTAATTCAATTCACTCATGGATTCTTAAAACCTTTCACCAACAAGTCATTCCTTATAGTTGATTCTCCAACGATCCCATAAAGAAATATTTCTTAAATTAAGTTCTCTTATGAATTCCTTACTCCTATGTACATGTTAAATTATCTGCATCTTTTTTAGGGGTAAATTTTAATCTTTAAATTGATTTCCTCTTTGGTGAGTATTTTATCTGACAAATTAAAAATAACCCTTTTCCTTAACTATCTTTGATTTTCTAGTGTTCCCTGTTGGTCTGGAAAAATAGTTTAAAATACTTCCCCTCCCACTCTGGGACCAGCAGGAGGGGACATCCATTCCCCCTCCCTCCTAAAATTTCTCTCTTCCCTTCTCCTTTTGGGGTCCTCTATGCTCTTACTCTACTGAACTCTTTCTAATTCCCCTTTTTTGGGAGGGGGACGTGTCCTAACTCTTTCGATTTCACATTAGAATCATGGAGTAAGTCCGATGTATAAACGCTGCTGATCTAGTGGGCTACTACATAAAGAGTCTCCCTATCCTTCAGAGGTAGTCTAGATAGGGGTTCAAAACTATTGCCTAATGGAATCTGATCTCTATTTTCTATATTTTCTCTTCTATATCTATTCTCAGATCTTTCTCTAGGGGTACTCCCTGCCACTTCTCTGTATTCCAATTAAACACTCATTTTCTAAATAGCTCTTCTATCCCTATCAAACTTCTTCTTTTGATATTGCTATCTATCTTATTAACTTTACTGTTTAATTTTTCCTCCATACTCCTCATAATCTCTTCCCTCCCCTTCTTCTTACTGATCTCACTCGTAATCTCATTCTGCTGTTTACCAATCGTTAAGTTCCTTTTTCCTTTTTTCTTGAGTAGTTGCATTACTTCTAGTGAACAATCATTCAAAAGTCCCTCCAATTTTTCCATGAACTCTTTATACTTCCCAGTCCAAAGCTGGGTTTGTAATTAACCTTAGTCCTCTAGGGACTCGTTTAGATTTGACTGATTGTTCTAATGCAAACGCATCCCCACCAAATCCTACATTCTTTGGTAACCATTTTCTCCAACGAATTATATATATTTCCAAATCTACATCTTTTATCCTGAACTGTATCCCAATCCATATACAACGTCTTCTATCCCACATTTTTGAATAAAGTTTGTCATCCTCCTTTATTGGTCGAACTTATAGTAGTCCGTAGGAGTGATAATTATATAGAATGAGAAATATATAAACAAGGGTTAAGATATGGCGGGATCCACAGATAGCGGTGTTCTATCACTTACCCAAATTCCTTAAATGGCTGTGTGCCCCCCCATAGGCCCATTATTTCGGGTGTAAATTGTCTACACTGCAAACTTATCAAATTTATTGATTCTATATGGCTCCATTGGTTCAGACAGTACCTTTCTTCCAAGCACGGCTGATGTTATAGTCCCTGGGAGGTAAAATGGTTGTCGAATTATAGGTGACTTTAGATGTCACATCTCTGTATTCGATTCCCCTGGGAGGGGTTGGAGCTTTGGTGGGTGCGAAATCGGGATATTGACACATCGGGAATTCTTGGAGGGGGTCCAATTATTTGGATCATATTTTTTAAATGTTATGATGTTTATTATAACAACGATTAGGACTGCAATGGGACCCTGCGCTCCAAGCTGCGGGCTATATGTTGGCATGTGGAAGACTGTTTCTATACAACAAATTGTTCCAATAGTGTAGGTTGGAAAGGTATATAGATGGTGTACTGTAATTGGGAGGATCCGAGGAATTACTCTTGTTTTTTCAACTTTTAAATTCCCCCTGCTCTAAATTCCGCTGGTAATAATAGTTTTTTTTATCGTATCGTGAATCTCGTAGTATTATGGGTGTGATGTTTATTTTTTATAATCCGCGGATCTCTGTGTATTTTATTTTTTATCCGATGGATATCGTAAGCTAGTTAGTCATTATATTTTTTAATCCCGGGGATCTGTAAGAATTAGTATTATATTTTTCACCGATGGATCTGAGTAGAAGTATTAATCTTTAGTTGTTTTAGATTATGTTGTGGGTGGACTATCGCTGTTTTTTAAACTGTGGATGCTAATCTCTATAGACTCACACAAGTTGTCATCAGAAACTTGGAAGACAATGTCCTATGGCCCCCTATTGAGAATTAAAATGTTGTTCTATGAAATCTCCTTTCAAAAACAGCCTGTGATTTTAGATAAATTAAGAGCAGGAATATCAAAAAATCCTTGTGAAGCAAAAGGTAATGATACAAGGAGGGATTTAATACACTAAACAGACGGAAGGGAAATGTTTTCGGTTTAGAATTACTTCGAGTTTGGTCCACAACCCCTTGGGATTTGCTTTCTAAGAACCCTTATGGTCTGGTTCTTGTGGGCGGTGCTGCATTTACCTCGCTGGCCTTGGTAGGAGGCCCACTTTTATCATATGGAAGACGTCCTTACAGTTTTTCCCCAGTGGTTTGTGTTTCAGGAGTGTTCCCTTAAGGGTGGGCGTGTGGGGGTTGCATTTGTAAATTGTATTGAGGAGGGGCGGGGTTTATACTGTACGTGTGTCAAGTCAAGTGGTCTATGTGATTTATGTCCTGTCAATAAAATATATTGGAAAAAAGAGAACAAATTGGTACTAGAATTAATGAGCACTGAAGCTGTATAAAACAAGCACAGAGTAGATTATAAAAGGGGTACGGAACGTCCTTATATATATTATCACTTTTATAAGTGTCACAGGAAACTTCGAAGGAAGTCACTTCAAAGTGGTGAGGGGGTGTCTCTTAAGAGGGAGGGGTGGGGATTTGGATATATGTTGGTATTAGAACAAAAGTGTTCTATGAATGGGACTCCATTAAGCAAGAGGTTAATGATAATAGAGATTGCACCTTTTTAAAGATAACCGATATGCTAGGTGGGGTTGAAGTCTGAGTAGGCTTATGGTTTTGTTTTTGTAATTATATGTATTATTATATGGGGGTATGTGTTGTTCTAGAATAGTTGAGCTTTATAGTTAGACTTGTTGGAAATCTAGGTGTTTGCTTTAAATATAGGAGGAGACGTTGATGAGTGAAATCCGTATTTTAGGCACCATACGAGTTTGTTTTATATGGGATTAAAATTTTTTTGTGTATAGTCTTTTAAACACTTTAACACTATATCGTGACTACGTCTTTTTACAGAGTATATGTAAAATTAGGCTGGCCAGCCCACATTTTTGTATTTTTAGTGGATGTCACTTCCTTTAGCTACCCTTCCACTTTTATGAATAAAGTTGTCTATATTTTTATCCATATTGGGACTATATTTTGTGTAGTTTCAGCCGGAGCTGCCTATACTAGGCAGTGTTTTGGGGTAGCCATGTTGGCTACTAGTCCTTTTATTAATTGTACGTTGCACTTTAGAGGGTATCGATATTCTATATTATATTTTATCTTAATTCTACCACCTTACTTCCCACTGAAATGCATGTCAATTACACAGTATGAGAACCTGCATAACCCTGACCATAGGAGGAAAGCAGAAGATCATGGCCCAGGTGAGAACATCATTAGACCATTGTCTAAACTTTTGTGAGCTTAAACATAGGACAATGTTGGACGGAGAAGGAACAGAACCAGAATGCTTTGCTCCTAATGATTCCAAAATATTCCTCCAACTAGAAGGACACAAACGGAACATTGTTTACACCTTTTGTAAGTTGTGTGGAATATTTCAGACATGTATTTCAGATAATAAAATACTATACCAGGCGTACACAGTTATGAAAGTGTTTGTGTTGTACTTTATATTGAATGTCAGAAATACATCATTGTCTGCAATACTTGTCCTAAACAGGAACCAGTGCAAGGAGTCACAAAGTCTTTATGGCTTTAATTGCAGGTTCTCAGGGATAAAGGCCACATCTCCAATAACTCCTAACCTACGCTTTTCCCACAAAAGGGCCTGAAGTCTGTCTGCACATGAAGTTTTTCCGGTAGGTATTTGTCACAGTCATTGGCTGATTTAGCTTCCCATGCACAGTTCCTTCACTATTGCAGATGCTGGGAAAGGAACGGAGTCATTTTACACAAAGAGATTATTAAAGGCATCTCAAAAATGTCAAGCTACATTGCTTTATTCTAATGCGTTACTTGGCAGGTTTCCTTAGTACCAACGTTCGTTTTTTATCCTGTGCATTGTTTCATTTGAATTCATACCTTGTAGACCAGGAAACTCTGGTAGATGCCGTTTTGATGTTAAGAAAATGAACATTGTGACTCATAAGGTGCTTTTTTCGCTATATTCACTGACTGCGGGATTTTCTCAGGAGATGATTTAAATGGATAGAATAGTTAGTTTTTTAATCAAACCGTTCGGTAATACATACAATTACAATTTATTTTAGCAGAATGCACAAGGAAATAAAGGTGCCCATCCTCAGACATGCGTGTGTCTTTTTGAGTGCATTGTGGAAAAACGGCATTAATATTTGAAAATTTGTAAGTAAAGGTCAGACTAAATTCTAATTTTGAGAGTTACAGAAATCGATCATGGCTTTCAGAGATTCATCGTCAAAATTTCGAAAATTCGGGTTCGTGAAATCCGGGAGTTCTGAAAGTTCCGTCGGGACTTTGGCAATGATGCAGTCTTTTATGGACCACATGATTGACTGGGTCAAAATATCGGCTGCAGCTATTTTTCATCAAGAAGGAGACAGGAACCTTTTAGAGGTGTAAGATAGAATGCATAACAAATTAGCCCTATCTGTCAGCTTTTTATCAATATCGGAGTTTTGGGTTTTCAGGGGGATTTACATATATATACAGGGAGATTCAATAAAGTTCTTCAGGGAAATTCAGTAAAATTCGTATCACTAAAAATGGTGCTAATTTTCCCAGAACCAATCAGATGTTAGCTTTCAAATGTTAAATAAGATCTGATTGGTTGGGGACAAATTAGCACCATTTTAATGATAAAAACTTTTATTGAATCTCCATGCTTAACATTAAAAATTGTGGGTAATTTTGCCCCAATCATTCAGCAAAATTGCACCATTTTTGAAGTTAAAATGATATAAATCCAGACTCCTGTTAAAAGGGGAGAATCCCCTGTACTTTAAAAGGATTATTATCATTTGTTGCCTTTAAAGTATTTTCTAAGTGGGCAAAATGCATCGCAATGTGACGACCCGCAATGCACTATGTGTACGAACGTCCGCTTTGGACGATAATTGTGCCATGTATGGGCACTTTATCGGGCAAAACGGCCACTACGGCCACTTAGGCAACAATCCCTGACTGAACGCTCGTTTCAGCCAATAAAGTACCCATACATGCATGATTATTGTCTGAAATGGCCATTCGTAACATCATGCGTAGCGCATGTTCGCATGTTCACACGTGTGTCCGAACTTTAGGATCCAAGAAGGATTTTTTTGGTTTTTAATAGATAAATAACTTTTCCTGATTCCCTATATAACTATAGATATAGTACTTCAAACTTTATCCTGCTGTGTTGTAGTCTATCTCCTCTATTACCAACCTTCTTTGCAGTAGCAGATTCTTTTTTCAGAAAGCCATCCCCAGCACTATGGCAAAGAAATGGATGTTTTCTTAAGTAAAAGAGGAGGGTTTATACTGTGGTGGAAACTGCAGAGAACGCAGTACTTGGAGATTATTGGTCTCTCAATTCGGATCCGACGGTATCAGGGCTTTATCGGTATATACCTTGCTTTTTCCGAAAGAGCGTGTGCAGCCGCAGAACAATCGGGGGCGTCGGAAAAGAGGGAAAATTTTGCTCGCCGCAGTAGACTCCTATAGGGAATGGCCGGGGCGTGAGGGAAACAGAGTCCCAAGTGTTTCTCCCTATGTTGTGCATATGGGGAGCGCTCAGGACTGGGTTCAGCCCGATCGTTTGAAAAATGACAGACAGGATCTTGCAAGACTTGTCATCTTTCAAAGATCTTTCAGGTGTGTACCCAGCTTAAAAATGGGGATAATTCTGCCCCAACCAATCAGATATTTTTAACATTTGAAACATCTGATTGGTTGGGGCAAATTAGTCCATTTTTAATGATAACTTTTATGAATAAAATTGGTTTTTAGTTGCACTTAAAATGCGTGACTGGCTTTAATTTCTGTGTTGCACTCTCTAAATTTCCTTAGGGAATCCAAATTTAGCTAGAAGATTATAATTATTCTTTATAGTTATTAATTATCTTAATAAATGAGATTGTTGGTTTCTGTACTATAATTTGCAGGCGAACTCTTATTTGCATCAGCCCCCAATGAAATCAAATGCTCTCCCACCTTAAAAATCTAGTGGTTGTTTCAGAGACACCCCCATGTTGCCAATCAGCGTGGTATGCTGTAAATGATTTGCGCCAGCATGGATCAAATTAGAGAAAATGAAAAGAAATGTGTAGTTGGGTTTCTTAATCAAACAAATATGGATAATAAGAGATCTGAACTGAAGGAATAGTTGCCTAAAGTGAAACAGAAATAAATAGTTAAAAAAAAATATATTGTTTTCTTTAGATTATGCTGATTTCTTTTTTTTCCCTTTTGGCGAATTCCATTGCACAGTGACCTTTCCTTCCTGGTGTACATTATAGTTGAAGGAAGCCATCTTTCAAATTCATTATACAGCTCCATTAGTGTTTATGGATGAGGAGAGAATGAGGGTTTTCACGCACACAGCACTGGATCTGTAGTTTATCCATGTATATTTACTAGTTACATAAACCTCGCGTATAAAATGTACTATAAGGTAAACAATTCAACTGTGAAACTAAAGAATTGTGTCAAAAAATCCTGCCTGTGGGTCCACAGAAAAAAAACCCTAATCTCCCAGATGTTGTGATTTTCAACAATCTACCATAGAAAGGTCTGGGGAAAGTGTTGTCTAATCATTTGTGTATTTTGCACTGATTGTTACATCATTGTACAAAATTAATGAATAACATACTTTTAGAAATGTTTCTATCAGCAATGATTTGTGAGAAAGAAAAACTAAAAATGTAATTAAAGTGTGTCTGGAACATAATTGAAACCACAGAGGGGTGACCGTGAGATTTACCAGTGCTACTGGCAGCTGCTTCTTCTAGAGATTCGTCTACATTTTAGAGGATATAGTCAGGAACCAGATGGAATATAAATGCAAGTACCAAACAATTTGATTCATGTTGGACATGGGCAACACAGTAAAAAATTAGTCATCATTCAATACTTCTCCTCGAAGTTTCACATTATGTATGTATATTATTCCCATTTATATTTGATTGTTAATTTAATATTCCTCTATAGGTACCCTGCAAAGTATCATGGATTTAGATCTGTCCAGCATCTAAAGGAAAAAGGATATATGTTTGAGGGATATATTCATGGGCCATACAGTAAACTCTCTGGTGCATTGTCACTAATAGGTCATATCAGAGGACATGTGGACATCCTTTACGATTGGAAGAAAAGAAGTTTCATCTTAGGTTAGGAAAGGTTCTTTACAGTTAGAATGGTGAAACTGTGGAACTGTCTTCCAGCAGATGTGGTAATGGCAAGTTCATTGAAAACTTTAAAAGTGGGTTAGATAAGTTTTTAAAACTAAAAAATATTGAGAATTACTGGTATTAATAACATATACTGTAGTTCTGGTTGGTATGGGGATACATATAATATTGAGAATTACTGGTATTTAATACATATACTGTAGTTCTGGTTGGTACGGGGATACTATATAATATTGAGAATTACTGGGTTAATACATATAACGTACTGTAGTTCTGGTTTGTATGGGGAACTATATAATATTGAGAAGTAATTAGGTATTAATACATATACTGTAGTTCTGGTTGGTACAGGGATACTATATAATATTGAGAATACTAGTATTAATACATATACTGTAGTCTGGTGGTACAGGATACTATATAATATTGAGAATTACTGGTATTAATACATATACGGTTATTTCTTTAGTATCGGGATACTATATAATATTGAGATTACTGGTATTAATACATATACTGTAGTTCTGGTGGTACAGGATACTATATAATATTAGAGAATTTAAATTGGTATTAGATATATACTGGCTAGTTCGGTTGTGTACAAGGATACTATAATATATGGTATTTATTAATATATATATATATATATATATATATATAGATATATATATATATATATATTTACTGTACAGGGATACTATATACTATGAGAATACTGGATTAATACTATATGCAGTTTTGATTGATCCAGGGATACTTTCCAATTGCTGTTTGAAGCCAGGAAAAAATCCCCCTCCCTTTTTTTAGCTGTTTTTTTGCCTCTGGATCAACTGTAGGAGGGTAAAAAAGGTTGGACTTGATGGATGTATGTCTTTATTCAACCACAATTACTATGTTACTATGTAAGATGGCAATGTCAACATCTTGGCAAAGGAACCGCATTGGTTCAATAGTGGTGTCAATGAGGTAATTTATGTCATAATGAAAAAGCCAAGCCTGAATAGAGGTTGTTCACACACCAATTGTCTGCCAAGAAACAATGTGTTTGAACCTTACCCTGGGCAGTTCGATAATACCTCTTAGACTCAATGCAATCACACTTGCATTCAGAAGGTCCCTAACACCTGGCTGTCATATGCTAATTGGATTTCCAGGGTACAATCATTCTGAATTGGAAAGGCGGTGGATGTCTAGCAAAACGTCTTCAAGTTCTAAAGTCCAGTTGATGATAATGAGTTAACATGAGACTGTGCTGCAGTTATCATGTTTTGGCTCTGATTCAATTCAACAATTCTCACCTTGCTACTGAGCAACTTATTGCCCAGTGGGCTCTGCTAAGGACCACAACGAAACAACACTGTGTAGGGGCTCACTGCCCATACAGGAAATCAGTTATGCTGTTTATTTACTGCACATGTTTGTAAAGTCTATGGGAAATAAAAAAGAAACTGCATACTACGTAGTGGGCCATATACAGAGTAGTTGTTAATGGTGCTTCATCAATATGGAGTAAAGTGGGGTGCCACAGGGTTCTGTGTGGCACCACTTCTATTTAACTTCTATTTGGAAGTTGGTATTGTCAGTAAGGTCTATGTATTTACAGCCCACACAAAACTATGCAGAAGGGGCCAGACCGGCAGCGTCTGTGATTGCCTGAGACATCAGCAATCAGAGGTGCTGCTGCTGGTTCGTCCCCTCTTGCAGATTCTGTGTAGGAAAAGGAATGAAACCAAGTAAGTACATTTGGGAAGAGATGAGCTTTGGAACAATGAGGTTGAGGTTTTGGAGGGCAATTGGAGATTTCCTGTTTGCTGGGGGTGGGGCATACCCTTTAAAAAATAGCAAGAGTGCCAGAGCAACAGCAGAGCCAGGAGATATTACAAAAGGGCATCATGGAAATGGAAAGGGTTCAGAGAAAGGCAACTAAATTAATAAGGGCACTGAGGGAGCTGAAGACTTGAAGTGACAATTATACTGTGTATAATACTTTAATGGGCCATACCATAAATTACCTGGTGCATTGTTCACCAATAGAACAGGACAGAGGACATGCAGATATGTCTCTAAAAGGGCATGTCCAGCTTTAAAAAACTTTTTTATATTTATGTCTCCCAACCCAGTTTATATTATTGAAAACTTCCATAGATACCCCTGAAGGGATTACCTGGCGTTCCCTTGCCGCTCTGGCGTGATACCTCTCTTGCTTCCTGGTTGCGGCGTCATTCAAGGCGCAAGGGTTACGTCGCCCCAATTACCTGACAGTGATCAGGAAGCGCCTCACTGCTTCTCCACCTCACTTCTGTTGTGAGCTCGAAACGAGCATCAGGGGGCAGTACCCAGGTGACGAGATACATTTGATAATGCAAAAACTGGGTTTGGGGGGTAGCTGGACATTCCCTTTAATTAGATTATTAAAAGTTTTTTTTTTAAATGTTTTTGCCTTCCTCTGGAGCAACGGTTAGGCAGGAAATGTGGGTATCGCTGAATAGTTGGGACAGGTAGGTTGGTTTACAGTTGTATGATTTTTTAGCTGTTTGACACCTAACACCACAAAGCACACAGCATTAAACGCACTACGAAATGCAAACCCACTGAAAAACGGGGTGCAATTGCATGATATTTTTTAGATGCATTTGTTTGTAGCATGAATTTAGCCTTAGTTTAGTCAGAGTTGTTGTGAGGGTCTTGAAATGACCTAAGAGGTACAATGCTATCTTATACATATTTTATGGCTTTTCATGGATCCATATTCTATGAAGGTATGCTGTTGGTATTTAGGACATCCCCTGGTAATAGTTCTTGGAAAAATGACTGTTTACAGATGTGTTCGAATTTGTAGTATTTAAATCCCAAGTTCACTTCAGGTCACCATAACTCTCATCTTTAATAAGGAATTCTACAGTGAAATCATCGCAACATAAAAGGAAAATGTGTGCAGTGGTTGATTTCTGAGTTCTAGTAATTAGGCAGTTATGTGTCTAGCTGCAACAGAACAAGCAGTCAATGGTCCCTTAGGGCAGCTACATAAACATGTTAGGACAGGCCAAGGGTGTAAGTGTGTAGAGACTAAATAAGTTTGTCAGTATTTGTACAAATAACATGTCTGACAACATATAGTCTTGTACTTCAAAGAAGCAGTTATTATGTGTGTGTGTGTGTGTGACTTTCATTTTGTTTTCTCTGTCCGAAAAATATACAGGGTGATGCTCCAAGGGAAGTCAATTTTATATTGGTTAGCGCGACTTTAATTCCTTCATCGCTGCCAGCTGTGGCTAATGCAGAAGTTAACTGCTCACCCCAATAAATGTTCCGTTCCAATAGCGGGACACTATTTTGCCTTTTTGTAATGCACTGAGATCGCTATTGGCATATAACATCACCAGAACCATTGCAATGCTCTGTGGTATTCATTTAGATCATGGAGTCCTCCAAAGTTTGAAAACTACAACCCCCAGTATTCAGAGGGAATGCTGGGTTAAATCAAAGTTCTTGAAGCAATAAATATGCAATAGTTTGTATATTTAGTACTGCATCGAGAGTTAAGATGAATGTGTATTTTCCCCTTTCCCTAACATAAACTATTGGGGGGTTTGAAGGAGAGTAGGTGATAGCCAGTGGAGTAAACAGGGCGGGGGGCCGGGGGGCAAGAGGGCTCATGATCCCCTTCCCAATTTTTTAAACAGCTGGTCATGATGCAGTAAAGATACACGCCATCAGCTGTTTAAGAAACCAGAACCGAGCTGTAACTTTTTTTTAAAACAAGGTGATTGCGGAACCTCAGGGGAGGCGACAGGTTATGTTGGGGCCCCAGCCTCCAATCTTGTGGGGGGTCCAGGCCCCTGCAGTTATGCACCTGGTGATAGCCTATAGGCCTTGTTTTCTGCTGTGTATGGAACTCCTTGGCGTAAATTGCACTGAGGGTACTTTATTTTTCATATACTGCTGTAGACATTAAACTACCTTTGTTCTTTGTATTTTCCAATCAAATCCTATATAATAAAAGCAAGTGTCCGTGTCCGTGTGTGTCCTGCAGTTACCTCTTTTTGCCACTTGGTGTGCATTCTATTCCTCAGGTGCTGCTGTGTTATTTCCCTCCAGGAAATTACAGAGTGCTTTGACAGTGCTCTACCTCCCCCGCTGCAGCCTCTCAGCCCCTTCATTTCCTTTTGTGCAGGAAAGTCTTTTACTGTGCGGCATATAAATTCTTTTGCTACCTCCATCAGCGTCTCATTGGTGGAAGTAACACACGGGCCGGTTGATTATGCGCATGCGCGGAAAGCGTTGTCATGGTAACCGTTTAGACGTGCCGGTTGATTATGCGCATGTGCGGAAAGCATTGTCATGGTAACTGTTTAGACATGAAGCGTATGGATGGCTGCACAGTCCCTGCTATTTCCAGGTAATAGCGTAACAGTTAGAGACAGAAGACCTCTTAGAGAAACACCTAAAGGAAAGGACAGTTGCTTATGAGGGCTGAGGAAACAGTTCTACCCAAAGTGTATGGACAGAGGCTGAGGGAAAGGTCCCTCCAAGTGTACGGACAGGGGCTGGAAAAAAGGTCCTTCAAAGTTATGGACAGGGCTGAGGGAAAAAAAGTCCCTTCAAAGTGTATGACAGGGGTTGAGGGAAAAAGAAGTTCCTCCAAAGTGTATGACAGGGGCTGAGGGGAAAAAGGTCCCTTCAAGTGTATGGACGGGCTGAGGGGAAAGTCCCTTCAAGTGTATGACGGGCTGAGGGGAAAAAGGTCCTTCAAAGTGTATGGACAGGGGCTGAGGGAAAAGGTTCTTCAAAGTGTATGGACATGGGCGAGGGAAAAAAAAGTCCCTTCAAAGTTTATGAACGGGCTGAGGGGAAAAAAAGTCCCTTCAAAGTGTATCGACAGGGGTGAGGGAAAAAAAAAAGTTCCTCCAAAGTGTATGGGCAGGGGCTGAGGGAAAAGGTCCCTTCATAGTGTATGGACGGGCTGAGGGGAAAGGTCCCTTCAAAGTGTATGGACGGGCTGAGGGAAAAAAAAAGTCCCTCCAAAGTGTATGGACAGGGGCTGAGGGAAAAAGGTCCCTTATAGTGTAGGACGGGCTGAGGGGAAAGGTCCCTTCAAGTGTAGCGGGGGGAGGGAAAAAAAAGTCCCTCCAAAGTGTATGGACAGGGGCTGAGGGAAAAAGGTCCCTTCATAGTGTAGGACGGCTGAGGGGAAAAAAAGCCTTCAAAGTGTAGCAGGGCTGAGGGAAAATGAATAAACAATTTGAGGAATATAGTGCAAAATGGTCCACATCTCTTGCTCTGGAAAAATAAATGTTTCTACACATGTATTCTAGTGCCCGTTTATGTAACGGGCTTAATGTCTAGTACTACTAATAGAAGCCTACTATTAGCCTTTATAAACCTGCAGTGATGCAATATGGGTTAAATGTCGTTTTGCTTGCAAATCTTTTTTTAGTAGCCTTAACGATGCAGAAAACCCCCAGAACGTTAGATATTGTGCTCTTATTTTGCGCAATATCTAACGTTATTTTCTTGCAGGTGATTTGTCCCCACTACTACCGAGACGCAACACACTGTGTGACGTTATTGAATCACAGAAGCAAGTAAGTAGCATCTCCCCCCTAGAGGGTTAATACATGTATCTGCCTCATTTCTGTGCTGTTGCAATGATTTGTAGCAGAAAACTAGAATTGTAACACAAGTGAAACTGGATACATAAATGAACCCTCTGGGTTTAGGTTTTACAGGAAAGGCAAATATTTTTTCAAAAACATTGAAAGGCTGTAAATCAGGAACCAGGTGGAATATAAAGCAAACAATGCACTTTGAAAGCATTCAGCCATAGTATCTCTATTGAAACTAGATTCAGTGGGGCCCCACTGTGTAATGTTCAAAAACCCTTACCTTACTCCTCAGCTCCTTATGGCTCTCCAGCAGTGTCTGTTCAAAGTCCAGGAAAGGAAGAGTAGGAGCTGTCTGTGTCACGGTCCTTGCTTCTTCCTTGCCCAGAAAATAGACCTACCAACCTTTGTTCCCTCTCTTTCCATAGACTGTGTCTGTGATTGACATGCAGGTGCGGCTGCCGTCCGGCCCCTATTGCTATTTCCAGGAACAGAGTAGCAATAGAGGCAGTGAGCGAGGGAACGAAGGTGGGTAATTTGATATCTGGGC
Source organism: Hymenochirus boettgeri (assembly GCA_019447015.1). Classification (NCBI taxonomy): domain Eukaryota; kingdom Metazoa; phylum Chordata; class Amphibia; order Anura; family Pipidae; genus Hymenochirus; species Hymenochirus boettgeri. The sequence goes on from JAACNH010002891.1 coordinate 15,834, forward strand.
TTTTTTTTTAACTTTTGAACAGTTGGGATTGGGGTGCCCTACACTACAGAAGGGTAGAGAGATACCCTTTAAAGGGGAAGTTCATGGAAAAAAGCATCGCTAGATCAATTATTTATCTATATTACACACAACTAGGTAATTTACATAATGTGTTAATTTCTGAAAAATCAATTGATTTCATCAACTTTGCTATTCTTTACTGACAGTTCAGGTTCTGTAATGGTCCTTTTCCCAGGATGCACCACTTACTTGGAATGTTCCAAAATGGTTCGTCTGTAAAGACCACATGCAATTGTGGGTGTGACCATTGACTGGCATATCGGTCAAAATGGCCGTTCGTTGTTGACTTTAGACACTTAATTTAAACACATATGTTCTTCCTAGCATTGCATTACACAAAATGTCACCTTTAGAGATGGAACTTTCGAAAGTCAAATAGTTTGAAAGTTCTAATGAAATACAATTAAAATATCAATGGTAACTTAATGAAATGGCTGTGGGACCTGGGAAATGGTCTGGGGAACATGTTCGAATATCCAGGACTCTAAAAAAACGATTTTACTCTCACGCACGCTACTTTCGATCGCTTCGCGCTCTCGTTTGAACATTCGATAATAGCCCATAAACGGCTCGCAGATTCGATAATTCGATATTTACTCGCGCATTGGTATAATAGAAAATTTTACTCGCGGATTCGATATTCGATATTTACTCGCGTATACGTATAATAGACATTTTACTCGCGGATTCGATATCAGATTTTACTCCCGTATTGGTATAATAGACATTTTACTCGCGGATTGATAATTCGATATTTACTCGCGTATAGGTATAATAGACATTTACTCGCGGATTCGATATTCAATATTTACTCGCGTTAGTATAATAGCATTTTACTCGCGGATTCGATATCGATATTACTCGGTAGGTATATAGACATTTACTCGCGGATTTGATCATTCGATTTACTCGCGTATAGGTACAATAGACATTTTACTCACGGATTCGATATTCAATATTTACTCGCGTATAGGTATAATAGACATTTTACTCGCGGATTGATATTCAATATTTAATCGCGTATTGGTATAATAGACATTTTACTCGCGGATTTGATATTCAATTTTACTCGCGTATAGGTATAATAGACATTTTACTCGCATATTTGATCATTCGATTTTTTTTTTTTAAACCATTATTTTTTATTGAATTTTCAGTTTTCAACAAGGTAATAAACATACAAATGTGATCTTAAGTATAAATCCTATACATACAGTTGAAGATTATCACTTGTTTGGGATCATTCGATATTTACTCTCGTATAGGTATAATAGACATTTTACTCGCGGATTTGATATTCGATATTTACTCGCGTATAGGATAATAGACATTTTACTGCGGATTCGATATTCGATATTTACTCATGTATAAGTATAATAGACTTTTACTCGCGGATTCGATATTCAATATTTACTCGCGTATAGGTATAATAGACATTTTACTCGCGGATTCGATATTTACTCGTGTATAGGTATAATAGACATTTTCTCGCGGATTTGATCATTCGATATTTACTGCGTATAGGTACAATAGACATTTTACTCGCGGATTCGATATCAATATTTACTCGGTATAGGTATAATAGACATTTTACTCGTGGATTTGATATTCAATATTTACTCGCGTTTTGGTATATAGACATTTTACTCGCGGATTTGATATTCAATATTTACTCGCGTATAGGTATAATAGACATTTACTCGCATATTTGATCATTCGATATTTTTTTTTATACCTTATTTTTATATGAATTTTCAGTTTTCAACAAGGAAATAAACATTACAAATGGATCTTAAGTTAAATCCTATACATCAGTTGAAGATTATCACTTGTTTGGGATCATTCGATATTTACTCTCGTATGGTATAATAGACATTTTACTCGTGGATTTGATATTCGTATTTACTCGCGTATTGGTATAATAGACATTTTACTTGCAGATTCGATATTCGATATTTACTCGCGTATAGGTTAATAGACATTTTACTCGCGGATTCGATATCAATATTTACTCGCGTATAGGTATAATAGACATTTTACTTGCGGATTCGATATTCAAAATTTACCGCATATAGGTATAATAGACATTTTACTCACCGATTCGATATTCGATATTTACTGCGTATTGGTATAATAGACATTTTACTTGCGGATTCGATATTCATATTTACTCGCGTATTGGTATAATAGACATTTTACTTGCGGATTCGATATTCGATATTTACTCGCGTAGGTATATAGACATTTTACTCACCGATTCGATATTCGATATTTATGCGTATTGGTATAATAGACATTTTACTTGCATATTCGATATTCGATATTTACTCGTGTATAGGTATTATAGACATTTACTTGCGGATTCGATATTTGATCTTTACTGGCGTATTGGTATAATAGACATTTACTTCACGATTGATATTCGATATTACTCGCGTATTGGTATAATAGACATTTTACTTGTGGATTCGATATTCGATATTTACTCACGTATTGGTAATAGAACATTTACTCACCGATTCGATATTCGATATTTACTGCGTATTTATAATAGACATTTTACTTGCAGATTCGATATTCGGTATTTACTCGCGTATTGGTATAATAGACATTTTACTCGCGGATTCGATATTCGATATTTACTCGTGTATAGGTATAATAAACATTTTACTTGCGGATTCGATATTCGATATTTTACTGCGTATTGGTATAATAGAACATTTTACTTACGGATTCGATATTCGGTATTTACTGCGTATTGGTATAATAGACTTTTACTTGCGGAATTCGTAGTCTATTATACCAATACGAGAGTAAATATCGAATTATCGAATATGCGAGTAAAATGTCTATTATATCAATACGCGAGTAAATATCGAATTATCAAATCTGCGAGTAAAATGTCTATTATACCAATACGCGAGTAAATATCGAATTATCGAATCCGCGAGTAAAATGTCTATTATACCTATACGCGAGTAAATATTGAATTATCGAATCCGCAAGAAAAATGTCTATTATACCAATACACGAGTAAATATCGAATATCGAATCTGTGAGTAAAATTTCTATTATACCTATACACGAGTAAATATCGAATATCGAATCCGTGAGTAAAATGTCTATTATACCTATACGCAAGTAAATAACGAATATCGAATCCGCAAGTAAAATGTCTATTATACCTATACGCGAGTAAATATCGAATTATCGAATTCGCAAGTAAAATGTTAATATACCAATACGCGAGTAAATATCGAATATCGAATCTGCGAGTAAAATGTCTTATACCAATACGCAAGTAAATATCGAATCCGCAAGTAAAATGTCTATATACATACTCGATTAAATATCAAATATGCGAGTAAAATGTCTATTATACCAATACGCGAGTAAATATCAAATATCGAATCTGCGAGTAAAATGTCTATTATACCTATACGCGAGTAAATATTGAATATCGAATCCGTGAGTAAAATGTCTATTATACCTATACACGAGTAAATATCGAATATCGAATCCGTGAGTAAAATGTCTATTATACCAATACGCGATTAAATATCGAATATCACGAACACCCATCTCCTCCCCAACTCAGTTCCAAAAACCCTGACCCATATTCCTTCCCCTTTGCACTTGTTGCTTTCTTTTTTCAGATTACTATCAACGATCTGCCAATCACATAACAGCACAATATGTTCATATTTTATATAGGAAAATGCATAACCACACTGGCAAAAGCACATATACGATCTCATTGGTCCAATGAGGACTGAAGGATGACGAAGGAAGTGGAACCAAGCATGAGGTTGACTTAAGTTAGTGCAACCCATGGAGTGGGCTTAGCAGTTTAGGTCCCCACCCATGGATCTTCTAATTGGAGGGAGAAAAGATTAGGGCAGGTGGTTAAAATTATTTACTGCTCCTTCTATTTTTTTTTTCTTCAACATTATTCCATCCACTACCATTTTCTGGACTGTTCTCCTCCCACCCCGTATCTCCCACTAGAGACATGAACTATGAAATTTGGTTCATAAATGCAGGACCCCTGGCAGAATTGTGCTATTGCTAAGGGTAATTTGTGGGACGCTTTTAAACCTTAGCAGACATTTTGGCTTCCTAGACACACAGATACACACAACTACATCCACCGCTAATTGGTCCACCCTTATCTGCTGCTGCAAACTTGCTCATTTACGTTCACGATCAGCAGCAGGGAGCTCGTTCAGTAATGGCCGTCAGCTTGTGACTGACGGTTCTTTACCAGGATTATATGGAGCCACAGAAGTGATTGTGGATTTTGTACGTTTAATTTCTCAGCTCTGGGTGCACTCATTAAACATTGTAAGTAAATGGAACTGGGTTTTCTGAGGGGTCCCTATAACACATTCAATTTTAGTGGCAAGGTGTGAACATGCCCTTTAAAAGTGATGTGCGATTACAGGAAATCGGCATGCCTCAAATATAAAGGTTGAAAATGAGACAAACTATAGAGAAGGGTTAAATGGGATCGTCAACCATGGAAGGGATCGACTAGGATAACTGCAACCCATGGGAAGGGATCGAATGGGATAACGTCATCCATGGGAAGGTATCGAATGGGATAATGTTTTGTCAACCATGGGAGGGTATCAAATGGGATATGTCACATGGAAGGAGATTCGAATGGGATCTGGTCAACCAGGAAGGGATCGAATGGGATACGTCACCTGTGAAGGGATCGAATGGGATACGTCCACCATGGAAGGATAGATGGGATATAGTCACCATGGGAAGGGTTGAATGGAATGTCACCATGGCAGGGTCAAATGTGAGATGCTCAACCAATGAAGGGAATCGAATGGATATGTCACCATGGGAACATGGATCGAATGGGATATGTCAACTATGGGAAGGGATCGTATGGGATATGTCAACTATGGGAAGGGATCGAATGGGATATGTCAACCATGGGAAGGGATCGAATGGGATATGTCCAACTATAGGAAGGGATCAAATGGGATATGTCAACCATGGGAAGGGATCGAATGGTATATGTCAACCATGGGAGGGGATCGAATGGGGTATGTCAACCATGGGAAGGGATCAAATGGGATACATTAACTATGGGAAGGATCAAATGGGATATGTCAACCATGGGAAGGGATCAAATGGGATATGTCAACTCTGGGAAGGGATCAAATGGGATACGTCAACTATGGGAAGGGATCAAATGGGATACGTCAACTATGGGAAGGGATCAAATGGGATACGTCAACTATGGGAAGGGATCAAATGGGATACGTCAACTAGGAAGGGATCAAATGGGATACGTCAACTATGGGAAGGGATCAAAATGGATACTCAACTATTGGATGGATCAAATGGATACTTAACTATGGAAGGGATCGAATGGGATACGTGAACTATGGGAAGGGATGGAATGGGAAATGTCAACTATGGGAAGGGATTGAATGGGATATGTCAACTATAGTTTTGACTTGGTGGGGTGTAGTTCTTATAAGAAGATCATAAAGTGAGCCCCTTCCAGCAAGTCTGGGTATCCAATTTTAATCTTCTAGGGTTCTGGTTCTGGCCCCTCTAAGATAACCGGAAACTTTTAATCTTCATTTGTATCAAGTTACAGATCTGGTATTCCATGTATAAATCTGCCACAATCCTCTATTCAAGTACAACTAGAGAATGAATGATACTATAAAATACTGGGAAGGGATCTTACCGCATTCTCCTAAAAGCCCAGCAAGAATCTCGTGTGGTTGAAAGGGCTTGCTGCAACCACAGAATACCAAAGCGCAAAACACCAGATATTTTGAATGAAACCTGCCAGGCCAATTGGTTGTTTTCTTTTGTCATATACCCAAGTACAGTTAATTCAGATAAAAGGTAACTATTTTTCTATAAAGCAGCACTGTAATCCAACTACATGGTTTAGAATAGCTTAATTTTTAAGAATATCATAGATCCATCACCGTTAATAGCACAATTATTATACTTTTCCGGGGTTATCCTATATTCTTGGTGTCCGATTTATCCCGATTCCCGCTGAAAATTTATGGAGTTCAAGTCCGCTCTAACGGTTTCGCTAACACGATATGAATTCGGCAGCTCTGGGTAAATGAGCCTTGCTTATATTACAATGGTGCAATTTTGCCCAAACCAATCGGATGTTAGCTTTCAAATGTTAATGAATCTGATTGGTTTGGGAAAAATTAGCACCATTTTTAAGATAAAACCTTTTATGAATCTCCCTTATTATATTGTCGATTAAAGAGACATGATTGTCTTGCCTAAAGTTAATGTGGTTGTCTGATTAAACTTCATTTTTGTAATTGGAAATGACCAATTTAAGTACCACAACATTACCACAGATGAAGTTGTGACAAGTTTAAGACGATTACAGTTTCTGTCATATACAAGATTCTCATATAGTTCCTGTGAGATACAATTCCGTCACATAAGTTTGTGAGATACAATTCCGTCATCTTACTGTCTGTGAGATACAAATACTGTCATATCCAGTTCTGTGAGATAACCTTCCAATCATATACTTCGTGAGATTACATTCCACATAAACTAGTTCTGTGAGATACAATTCCTCATATAAGTTTCTGTGAGATACAATTCCATCATATAACAGTTCTGTGAGATTAGCAATTCCATCATATACAGGTTTCGTGAGATACAATTCCATCTATACAGTTCTTGAGATACAATTCTGTTATATACAGTTCTGTGAGATAAAGTTCTGTGAGATACAATCCATCATATACAGTTCTTCTTTGAGATCAAATCCGTCATATACAGTTCTGTGATATCGAGTTCTGTGAGATCCATTCTGAAGATTGTTCCATGAGATACGGATCTGTCATATAACAGTTTTGTGAGATCAAAGTTTGTGACATACAATTCCCATCATATCATTCTGTGAGATACAAATCCGTCATATACATTCTGTAGTACAAATCCGTCATATACAGTTCTGTGAATACCATTCCTTCCATATACAGTCGTAAGATATAGGTCCGTGAGATACAATTCTATCATATACAGTTCTGGTGGATACAATCCTCATATACAGTCTGTGAGATATAGTTCTGTGAGATAAAATTTCATTCCGTCATAGACAGTTTCTTGGTGAGATAATATCTTTGTATTCTTAGATCACCTGGACTGAAGTTATTTCTTGAAGAACTTTCGCTAGTCATCCAACTGGATCTCTCATTCAGATGACTTGTCAGGAGCTGTGGCAATCTGTTTTGGTTTTTACCCCTGGAAAATCCCAATTCGCATATCACAGCCAGGTGTTAAGGGTGTGATTGGATGTGGCTAAGAGGTGTTATAGAACGCCAGAAGTAAGGTGTTCAAATACAGCATTGTACATGGCAGCAGTTGGTGCGAAACCCCCCCCACTCTCTTTAGCTTGGTTTCTTCTTATTTTTCACAAAATGTTGAGTCAATATCTACAGAAATAGACCAGATGTTGAGTAAATATATCAATGTTTGAAGAGACAATAAGAGGAGTTACCCCAGAGTCCAAGCACTTTGCTCCATACAATTGCCCCATTGGCCTGCGCTTGTAATTTGTTTGAAACCTCGAACTGCCAGCTTATTCAGAGTCTTAGAAACGTCAAGATTAAGAAAGCAGCAAGCACTAGTTAAACGGCAAGGGATTCCTGGCCCCCCTGCACGTTTTGTGCAGGCCCATGCACACCTCTCCCGCCCAGCCGGCAAGACCAAGTAGTGGAATCAGCTTTTTTTAAAACAACTGATCTCGCATATGTAATAAAGGTTATCTAGAGCGCATATATAAACCGCTAATGTGGGCCACCTTTATAACAACCCGGATCTGCTGTTTAAAAACAGCTGACTGCGGTACCTGCCAGGTCATGACGGTGAGCCGCGCTTACTCACCCACCCCCTGCTGGATGCAGGGCTGCCTGGGCTAATAGTCACACCGCAGACAGCAACGCATGTGTTTGACTTTATCAACCTGTTTTGCCACCAGAATTAACCTTCTTACGTCAACCAAACCCCTTTTGTAAGGGCTGCCATGTCTTTTAGGATGGAATCATTGGTGCCCACATTTGTTTAGACATAGACATTCCACTTAATCTTCAACCATATCACACTGGCGGTCAATTCATTTAGCGGTTCTCTACTATGCGCACGATAACGCTTCAAATTAACAAAATAAGATGGCCAAGTAAAGATTCTCTGGAGCAAAATAACCAATGCCAATACCATATGCACATTAGCAGGAACGTGAAACTAACCACTTATCGAAAGGACAAGGTTTTACCCTTTCAACTCATGGAAATAAATCATGTTACCTTTCTCCTCCCGGTGTTTTATCTACTTTAGGTCTGACTGCAGATACAAATCCAAATGGTCTATTGTACAATGAGGTCCCTTTGAACTTCCAAAGTTTGCTCATTCGAGTTTAGGTAATAGTGAGGAGAATCTTGATGTAAGATATTACCAAGGTATTCCATAACATTTTTTTTGCAACCAACGAATCAGATGTTAGCTTTCAATGTTAAATAATCTGATTGGTTGGGGCCAAATTAGCACCATTTTAAATAAACCTTTTATTAATCTCCCAGATAATGTGTTGTCTTTAACAATCAAAACCAAGTCTTCTTTGCCATGAATCAAGCAAATACCCTGACGTGTTTTCTCACAATAAGAGAGATATTATAAAAGTGCAGCATTGGTAAATGCAACATACTAAACCTGTAGGTACAGTATATACCTCCGCATAGTAAAATGAATAACAAGGCCACAAGATATACTCAAATGCCCCTATGGGCACACCATAAAAGACTCCAAATGCGACACCTATGGGCACACCATACAATACTCAAATGCAGGCACTTGGGCACACCATAAATACTCAAATGCAGGTCACCTATGGGCACACATAAAAAAAATACAAAAATTACTCAATGCAGACCTATGGGCACAACATAAAATACTCAATGCAAGGCACCTTGGGGACACCATAAAATACTCAAATGCGACAACCTATGGGGCACACCCATAAAATACTCAATGCAGGCACCTATGGGCACACCATAAAATACTTCAAATTCAGGCCCCTATGGGCACACCCATACAATACTCAAATGCATACACCTCTTGTCACACCATAAACAATACTCAAATGCAGCCCTATGGGCACACTATAAAATACTCAAAGGCATGCACCTATGGGCCACACATAAAATACTCAATGCCAGACCCCTATGGGCACAACCATCAAATACTCAAATGCAGGGGGGCACCTATGGCACACCATAAATACTCAAATGCAGACACCTATGGGCACACATAAATACTCACATGCGACACCTTGACACACATAAAATACTCAAATGCAACACCTAGTGAGCACACCATAACATACACCAAATGCGACACCATGGGCACACCATAAATACTCCAATGCAGCACCGAAATGAAGCACCCTAAAATACTCAAATGCAGGCACCTAATGACACTACCATAAAATACTCACATGCCAGACACCTATGTGCACACCATAGGAAATACTCAAGGCGGCACCTATGAGCCACCATAAAAATCAAATGCAGGCACCTATGGGCACACCATAACATAACTCAAATGCAGACACCTATGGGCCACACCATAAAAATCAAATGCAGACACCTATGAGCACACCATAAATACTCAATGCTAGACACCTAGTCACACCATAAAATACTCAAATGCGACACCTATTGGGCACACCATAAAATACTCAATTGCAGCACCTTGAGCCACCATAAAATACTCAAACTGCAGGCACCTATGGGCACACCATATACAATACTCCCAAATGCAGGCACCTATTGGACCTCATAAAATACTCAATGCAAACCCTATGGGCACATCATAAAATACGCAAATGCAGACACCTTGGCACATCATAAATACTCAAATGCAGACACCTATGGGCACTCATAAAATACTCAAATGCAGACACCTATGGGCACATCATAAAATAATCAAATGCAACACCTATTGGGGCACTACCATAAAATACTCAATGCGGCACCTATGGCACATCCATAAATACTCAAATGCAGACACCTATGGCCCACCATAAAATACTATCAATGCAGGGACTTATGGGCACCCCATAAAATACTCACTGCAGACAACCCCCTATGGGCACACCATAAAATACTCAAAATGCAGACACCTTTGGCACCCAGAAAATAACTCAAATTAGCACCTATGGGCACACCCATAAAATCTCAAATCAGACACCTAGGGCACACCATAAAATACTCAAGCAGACAACCACCTTGGCACCCATAAATACTCAATTCAGCACTTAGGGGCACACTCATAAAATACTCAAATGGAGACACCTATGGGCACACCATAAAATACTCAAATGCGACACCTATGGGCACACCATAAATACGCAAATGTAGGCACCTATGGGCACCCATAAATACTCAAATGCAGCACCCTATGGGCACACACCATAAAATACTCAATCGCACCTATGGGCACCCCATAAAATCTGCCATAATTCATAGGGATATTTTCCAACTTGATCTTTCCTCAAACGCGGCATTGATACCACAATAATTTCCAAAGCTCTTAAGTTTTAGAAAATATTTAATCTGCGGCCTCACTATCTTCTTCTCTTCAGATGTTTTATGGGCTTTAATGACAAAGAAAATGGAATCTTTATTTTGGGTATGGTTGGTTTGATTTCAGTTTTACATCTACTCATTGAATTCAGTGCCCTGGTCCTGTGTTGTCTTCAATGGACATTGCTAGGGTTACTATACCAATACTAAATAACTTACTGAAGTTCAGTTTGGATTTCTGACAAAGTTCGAAATTTCCAGCATAAACCCAAGTTAACGGGGAGCAAATAGTTCTAAAAGTTCAAATGAAATACAATTAAAATATCAATGGTAACTTATGTAAATGGCTGTGGGACCTGGAATGTTCTGGGGAACATGTACTATCACCAAACACTTCCTTACTTCCATAACGGGCATTGTCGGTTTCCTTCTCTGCGTGCTACTTCAACGTTGTAGACAATTCGAGGGTAACCAACTTATCATCTAGGTTACCGAATGATAAATACGAGGGTTACCGCAAAAACCAACATTGGATTCAAGGGTTACCGAATTCAAGGGCTAAATTCGAGGGTTATCGAAAATTGAAATTACATTCGAGGGTTACCAAATTCGAAGGCTTCAGTCGAGGTACGAAATTGACCGCTGCTTCGAGGGTTATCGACAAACAAACAATCCATCAAGGGTTACCCGAATCGAGCCTACATTTGAGGGGTAACCAACTATATATTCGAGGGTTTACCGAAATCAAGGCTATATTTGAGGGTTCCCATTCGTTCGACGTGTTCTTCTTTTATTTAAGTCCGTGAGTTCGGAAAAATTAACTATTTCGTCCTCAGTTATAATATCCAATATTAGGAATAGAGGTCTCCCCCTAGAACAATATCACATCACTTGTGGTTTCATTAGAAAAACCGTTATGTCCCCAGATATTCTGCATGAACTATACTCTATATAGAATACACCCATCACAATAAACCATCATACAACCGTATAAAACACTGGGCGTCCCCAGTAAGACTGCGCAGTTAAAACCTATCCATAGTCACAAATCCCACCTCAGGACCAAACTTAAGCAGGAGATATAAGAGGGACAGCATACTGTAGTCAAACCACCCGAACACCCGTTTACACTAGTGCCCAGAATGCATAATCCCACACATACACCTGTGACCCCACAAGAATGTCAGGATTAAGCATCACAAACAGGCTTTAATCCACATGATACATTGTATTTAGGATCTCACCTGGGTAAGAATACAACTCACATGACCTCGCGGCATACCGTCCTTAACGTCTAAGGGCAATGTCCACCCCTAAAATCGGTTTTTATATTAGCTCCCCCATGTCCCCAGCCCCAAACGACCGCATGTTTCTTTTTTCAAAAAGCTCCCTAAACCTTAACTTTACCACCTCCCCTCAATCCTCCGCCGCACTGCCGGCCCTCTGCTTGCGAGACATGCAAGCAGAGGGGCGGGTACCGGCAGCCATCACGGACCTCGGCTGCCGTCATTCAGTGCATCGGAGTAAAGCGGAGAGTTAGTCGAGTTTTTTGGGGAGCTTTTTTGAAAAACAAACATGCGATACATTTCGGGCTGGGGGACATGGGGAGCGAATATTAAGGGTTATTATTCTAGGGGTAGGGATTATAAACGGGCGGGAGAGGGATTTGAGAAGGAGGGAGGGGAGTCGTTCGGGAGGGGGAGGGGGAAGCTGGGTGGCAGTGCTGGCTTGGATTGGCCAACTTCTCAACCGAGTGACAAGAGCAGCAAGTCCTAGTCTGCTTCCTCCTGGTGGTTAGTTTTGGGACTTTGGGGGGGGGTGGGTTACACTGGAGAATCTTTGGAGCTTGGATGTAGTAGGATTATAACTACATACAGTGTGGGGCCGTAGTTGGGGGGAATTATAAGTTTGGGGGATGAACATGCCCTTTAACCGGACTCCTTGGCTTACTAAAGTGTGATAAATGTCACCCATACATGTTTGGTATCCCACAGCAGTCTCTCTCGCCAGCGTCCATTCTCTCCTCACCCCGCTCTGCCACCAACCACGGGTGAACCTGACATCACAGCCAATGGTTGCAGTTTCCCCCTCATCTGCACATGCTTAGGTTTATTTAAAGCTCTTGAACATGAGAGAGGAGGCAGATTCCTTGCCAGAACAAAGAGAATTCTAGCATAAGGGGTAGTTTGTTTTAAGGATGGACATTCCCCTAAGTCACAAAGCATTGCATTAACAACATTGGCTGCTTAAAAAAGATCTTGCAAAAAGGTTTCATAGACAGCCACTATGTGGTGCGTCAAGAAAGACTTTAATGTTCAGAGATATCATAATGTTGGCATCATTCTGCTAAGAACTGTCACTGCATCCATGGTCCTTGCATCATTTGTGTATTGTTACCTGGCGTTTGTGTCATTTGTGAGAATATTTTGTATTTATTTGCTAAATCATGGATTATTTTTAAATGTGTACTAATGAATTTTTCAAAAAATGAATGGCAGATTCCAAAGCTTTAACGAAAAATAGATAAAAGCAATATAAACCGTTCTAACGAGAACCAGAGGTCCTGAAGTTCCTTGCACTTTGGACGTCTACGGATATCTTAGAAAGGGCCGATTACAGATCTATGATCACCTATATAAATGGTCCGCTGTGTTTATAAAAACCCAAGGAGTATCTCTGTACACAATATCTCCTTGCAGACCTACACAATCCCAACATAAGGGTTTGAGGCTGCGAAAGGGCTTGTTTAACCTGTAATCAATATTAAATGGGGAGAGTGTTTGCTAATAATATAGGTGGCCTTTGGTCAGAGATCCTGATCCCCGTGACTGAATTGATAGCTCATTGTTTCACTCCAGTTGTCCTTGTAGCCCATGTGGGTACCCACCGGGTCTTTAAACTTCAACAACGCTATTCACAACAGGGCAGGGGACAGGCAATACCACAGGCCGGGGAGGAAATCCCACGGCATATTACAAGGGAAATTCCCACATGGCAGGAAATGGAAATCCCACAGGGCACGGGAGGAAATCCCACAGGGCAGGACAGGAAATCCCACAGGGCAGGACATAAATCCCACAGGGCCGGGTAGGAATCCCTACGGGCAGGGAGGAATCCGCACGGGCAGGACGGAAATCCCATCATGGCAGGACGTAAATCCCACAGGGCAGGGGAGGAAAATCCCCACAGGGCAGGGAGGAATTCCCACAGGGCAGGACAGAATCCCACAGAGGCAGGACAGGAATCCCCAGGCAGGGACAGGAATCCCACGGGCAGGGGAGGAAATCCACAGGGCAGGGGAAGGACTCCCAGGGCAGGGGAGGAAATCCCTCAGGGCAGGGGAGGAAATCCCACATGGCAGGTGAGGAAATCCCACAGGGCAGGCGAGGAAATCCCACCGGGCAGGGGAGGAAATCCCACAGGGCAGGGGATGAAATCCCACATGGCAGGGCAGGAAATCCCACATGCCAGGGAGGAAATCCACAGGGCAGGGGAGGAAATCCACAGGGCGGGGAGAAATCCACCCAAGGGCCGGTGGAGAAATCCCACAGTGCAGAGGGAGGAAATCCCACAGGGCAGGGGAGGATTCCAACACACACCGGGCAGGGGAGGGACATCCCCAGGGCCAGGGTCAGAAATCCCCATGTGGGCAGAGGAGGAAAATCCCACAGGCAGGGGAGGAAATCACCACAGGGCAAGGGCGGCAAATCCTGCAGGTCGAGGGAGAAATCCCACAGGGCAAGAGAGGAAATCACCGCAGGGCCGGGAGGAACTCCCACGGATGGCAGGGGAGGAAATCCCACAGGGCAGGGGTATGAAAATCCCTGGCAGGCAAGGGAGGAAAGTCCCACACACTACTTTAGAGATAGGGGCCGAGTGTCAAACAACTGCACAATCTGTATGTCCTGATAACCACCACAGTCCCTTCCCTTGGTTCCTTTATATGCCCTTAATATAGAATCTGTCACAAATATCAATATTTTATTTCGCCTATATCGCTACAAACCAATCCTACACAGAGTTTATTTTTTTCTTTAGTCCCATTATGCCTGGCTGATTAAGACTTACAAACCTAAGCATTGGCAGGGGAGGGGCAATATATTGAATCATTTTATTGTGTCTATCCCCTAAATGATGCAAAACCCCAAACTACCCAATCAGTTTAGCGAGGATTTCAAGGGGGCAACCAACCAACACCCCGCTAAATTTACTACTGGTCACAGAGGCAGAAACAAGTGCAGGTCAAATAGAGATGGTATCCGGGTCCTCTCTGACCCTATCCTTGGTTCCAAAAACCGGAAAAAAAGGAATCCTCGGATTTAGAATTATTGAGATTATTTTTCTATAATTCATCTAATTTGAAGGATTATCGATAATAAACCTTGAATGATCGGATTTTCTTTATTATCAAACATTCGAGGGTATTTACGAGAATTATCAAAAAATGGGCTCTCCGAATTCCCGACGGATGTTGCAGTTTTGACTTTTCGATCTCGGGATTGAACAGTTTTCGGCCATGTCTACAGTTACGGAAGAGAAATGATCTCCCCCTTATCTCAAACACTTCAAGCACAGGGAGAACATACAACTCCTTACATATGTGCTGGTGTGGATTCGAATCCGCAAGAAGTCCATGCTGCAAGGTATCAATGCAAACTGCCAGCTATTATTCTGTCTGATACAATGTTTTTTAATTAATGTCTACAGATCAATAACATCTTATTCATTAGAAGCTTAGAAATTAAAGCACTGCTGCCCTTCTCGTCCAGGTTTGGGGACCACTAAACCACTAGGTCCTCACCCCTGATTTAGCCTGCGAATTCAGATGAAATTAATCGTACCATCACACCCGCCTTACTGCACATACCGTTTCCCTCTGCCAGGTTAGGACCTGGTCCTTCCGTATCAAATAATAAGTGGTGAAGCACCCAAAAGCCTGGCACTAAGCAGTTTTTTCTTTGTGCTGCCGATCCTCATAAAATATATTGGGAGGTAGAAATTACCAATCCTACCTCCCTGCCCCGGTATTTTTTTATTTTAACAGGTGTTTTTTTTTTGTTTAAACAAAAACACCTTTCAATGCTTTGAACGCCTACATAACAAATATACAAAGAGGAGTAATTAGTTCTCTCTCACAACCTGAAGGACTTAATGGATTAAACCACAAATGAGAGGGGTTAAAGGTCACCATATTTTAGCAATACAAGGACCATATAAAAATCGATCATGGAATGATGGAACAAGTGTTACCAAAATGAAAAAAAACACCTGGCACCACTCTGCTTCTGATGCTTCTTCCACCTCATGTGCAGTTCCCTTTCCGCCCATAGAAAGAACGGAGATTACAAAACTAATTCTGCTGAGCAATAAAGTTGGGGCGACTCAAGCAATTATGCAGCGAATGCATCTGTAGACGTTAAAGATTTTCAACCCCTGCAGTGAATTCTAGTTAAAGATCTCAACCGAGGCCCAGAAAAGATGAGAAAGCTGAAATGTCCTCCCCGTGAATTACCGCATGTTTCTTACTAACCACTCATACATGTGACCTTTCCTGTGTTGGAGCTTTTGGCCACACTTATAAGTGGCCTTACTATCTTCTTTCATACGGCCCCTTACGAGACGAGCTGGTTCGAAAGGTGTTACCATAATACGCTATTAATTAATATAAGGCGCGTCTGGCAACAGCAATCTAGGTCTAAGCTGCAAAATACCACCCAACCTCTGTCTAAAAAACATAGGTGCAGTGTTAATCATATTGCCTTTATTTATTCTAGTTGTCGATAATTCTTCAACCAAATGATTAACTGGCCGAGCAAGACAGCATAGGGGGGGCGGACAATAATGGGGCAGTTATTTTAAAGCACTTAAGAGGCCTCTTGTATATATTTTCATATTCCACGCCAAAATGAAGTCTATCCGTAAAACTGTAGCTAGCAAATTTTGTTGCAATTCATCATCGAGCACTTCTATGTATATATTTTGCTTTAAAATATCAACCTTTATCCCAAACTCTGATCTCATAGTTAAAAACAGTCATTTTTAATGGGAAGCGGAGGTGTGGGAAGAAGGGGGACGCCTGTTGAAGTTTTAAAAAGAAATACATAAAAATCCCATCTGTATATCAGATTCCGATCCATCGAGTGAACATGTTACCAGTAACTCCTGAGAAAGGAACTTTCAAGAATATGACAACAACCCAAGAAGACATGAAGCTCGAGAAAAATAAACCAATCTTCTTAAAACAAAGTCCAGAACAACTCTCCCCGCGGTTTCATAGGACATTAAAAGAAATGTCCACGTGGTATGTTTATTTGTGACAGATATCAAGACCCAAGTCTCTCCTTTAACTGATGATCCTTGTTTGATTAAAGGGAACGTGATGGAAAACCCACTATTAGTCCTATAAGGCAATGTGCCATGACAACGTGTTTGTGGGAAAAGATTGTTTTTTAAAAAAAAATCAAATGCAAACAAGGGTTTGGTTTCTCCTTTGAGAGTTGTTTTGAATGTTTGGCTGCAGTAATAGTAAACTAAAAATCAATTCCCCAAGAACTTCCATGCAGAACACAGAGAGCCGAAGATTCTTGGATGTAGAAGACGGTCCCTACTGCAGGTGGATGGCTAGGCAAGTTGGAAGAAGTCAATATGGCTAGCTGGATTTTTGTGCTAAATGCAGAAGCAGTCATCTGAATGGGTAATCTCCTTCTTGGGATTGAGCCTGTATGTGTACAGTCCTCAATGTCATGTGATGATGAGAGGGACTGACTTCACAGGCTTCTGCATAGGTCCATCCTAGTGGTGTGTAAGTCTGAATGAGTCCGCTCTTTCCCAATCATGGATTAGTGGTAAACTACCTCCGGTCCTCCCGCAATCACTTTGTGTACCTCAGCAGGGCTCGAACATTCCCAAGAAAATTAAACTGAACCCCAAGGAGAGCGTAAAAAAAATACAACAATAACACCAAGAATACAGACGATGGGGGTGTGGTACGGAAAGAATAAAACCATGAAATGTGTTTTTTTTTTTAAAACATATTTTAAAATTAGCTTTATTATTATTATTACTTTTTACCAGAAAATAATTTATAATAATAAAGTAGTGTTTATTAGAGATGGCACTTTCGAAGTCAATAGTTTAAAAGTTTTAATGAAAAAATAAAAACATAAATATCTGGTAACTTAATGTAAATGGCTTGTGGCCTACTGGGAAATGGTCTGGGAACATGTTCAATATCCAGGACTTTAAAAAATCGATTTACTCTCACGCGCGCTACTTTCGATTTTCGCGCTCTCGATTGAACATTCGATAATTACCCATGAACTGCTCGCGTATTCGAGAATTCAATATTTCGCGTTTGGTA